>JACXGJ010007169.1:0-31473 GCA_016801105.1 Esox niger | reverse complement strand
ATATATATATATATATATATATATATATATATATATATATATATATATATATATATATATATATATATATATATATATATATATATATATTATTATTATTATTATTATTTTTTTTTTTAAACATCTAACGCATTTAAAGTTAAAACCAGCTGTTTAAATAATAATGAAGTGTAGTCCATGCCCATGTTTCTCTAAAAAGCTAAAGGTGGGGCTGGCGAAATGTAATCGCTATCATATTCTGTATCATCGCTATGGATGCAACTATGATATACGAGATATTGAATAGTTCTTACTAACTTTTTTTGCACTAGATTATCACTTTTTGTGCTTGTAATTGATTTCCTATACAGTGCATACTGTACAGGTCAAACATATGGACACACCTATTCATTCAAGAGTATGTTTGTCTTACTGTTTCCCTCTTTCTAGAATAATAGTGAAGACATAAAAATTGTGACATAACACAGATGGAATTGTGTAATAATAAAGAAAGTGATCAAAAAATCAACATAAATTTACATTTTAGATTATTCAAAGTAACCACCATTTGCCTTGATGACAGCTTTGCACACTCTTTGCATTCTCTCAACCAGCTTTAGGAGATAGTCATCTGGAATGCTTTTCTCAAAGTAATTTTCACACATTCCGAGCATTTGTTGTCTACTTTTCCTTGGGGTCCAACTCATTCGTTCACTTACCCTGCAACTCACAAAGACTCATGGGTTTGCACCAAAAACCTTACATTTGGACTCATCTGACAGTTTGCCACTTGTCTAATGTCAATTTTTCATGTTTTTTGGCCAGAGCAAGTCTCTTTATCTAATTGGTGTACTTCAGTAGTGGCTTATTTGCAGCAATACAACCGTAAAGGCCTGATTCACAAATGTTCTATGAACATGTTTAGATGTGTTTGTTACTTGAATTTAGTGAATAATCAATTTGGGCTGCAATCTGAGGTGCAATTTCTCAGTCAGATATTTCTAATGAACTTATTCTCTGAAGCAAATTTAACTCTGTGTCTTTCTTGCCTGAGGCGCTACTCATGAGAGCCAGTTTCCATATAATCTTTGATGCTTTTTGCAACAGCATTTGAAGAATCTTTCAAAGTTCTTGATATTTTCCAGATTGCCTGACATTTATGTTTTAAAGTTATGATGGACTCACATTTTTCTTTGCTTATTTGAGCTTATCATAATATGGACATAATGATGGTATTCTGTATATTCTTTCCCCCTCCTAAATCTTTATTTGGTAAGTCTATACAGTATACCTACTCTAACGGATTAATGAAAAACTAACAAAAAATGTATTTTTAAAAAAGATTAAATTTTATTTAATTTGAATGCATTCCAGGTGACTACCTCATGAACCTGGTTGCGAGAATGCAAAGAGAGTGCAAATCCCAAATAAAGGTGACTGCTTTGAAGACCCTACAATATGAAATGTATTTGTGATATTTTTAACGCTTTTTCAGTTGCTATATGATTTTTATATGATGTGTTATTTCATGGTTTTGATGTCCAAAAAATTCTTTTAAAATGTGAATGAACACAAAATGCAAAGACTGGCCAATAATTTAAACACTATATTCAATAGCATATAGTACAAAGACAACATACTAAATGTTGAAACTGAAATGTTTTATTGTTCCTTGAAGAATATATACTCACGTTGAATTTGATGTCAGTAGCATGTTTCAAAAAAGCTGGGACAGGGGCAACAAAAGACTGGAAAAGTTATGTAATACAAAAAATATCCCTGGTGGAACATCTCACAACTAATTAGATTAATTGGCAGCAGCATCTTCGAGCCCTAAGGCTGCATTAAAAACAGACATGATTCTGTAGTGGAAATCACTGCATGGGCTCAGGAACACTCCTGAAAAACATTGTTTATGAATACAGGTGGTTGCTGCATCCACATATGCAAGTTAATAACTCTAACATGCAAAGAAGAAAACAGATATAAACAAAATACATAAATACCGCCACGTTCTCTGAGCCTCATTTCATTTGAGTTGGACTGAGACAAAGTGAAATACTGTCTTGTGGTCAAACAAATCAAATGTGAAATAATTTTTAGGAATCAGGGTCTTCCAAGCTAAAAAGGAAAGGGACCATCGTCTTATCAGTGTACAGTTCAAAAGCCAAAACTTGTGATGGTATGGGGGTGCATTAGTGCACATGGCATGGGTGACTTGCACATCTGTGAAGCCATTATTAATGCTGAACCATATATACAGGTTTTGGAGCAACAAATGCTGCCATCCAGATGACAACTTTTTCAGAGAAGGCCTTGGCTTCAGCAAGACAATGCCAAACCACATTGTGCAATGTTTTACAACAGCATGGTTCTGTTGTAAAAGATTCTGGATGCTAAACTGGCCTGTCTGTAATCCAAACCTGTAAAAACATTTGGCGCATTATGAGCAATTTGACTAATTTGTTCCCAAAAGCTTACAGAGTAAAAGAAGAGGAGACATAAATACGCCTCTTTCTCAACTTTTTGAAACGTGATGCTGGCCTGAAATTTAAAATAGGCCCATATTTTTCATTAACATTTCCCTAGTTCAATATTTGATAAGTTGTCTTTGTAGTATTTTCAATTAAATTTAGGGATAACATGATTTCATTGCGCACATCATTGCATTCTCTTAGTATTCTCATTTTATGTAGGATTCTGACTTATTTGTAAATGTGTTTGTACAATGTGGAAAATAGTAAACTTAAAAAATACCCTTGAATAAGTAGGTGTGTCTTAACATTTGACTTTTACTGTATACAGTAGGTATAAAATGTATACACACCCCTGTTAAAATGACAGGTGTTTGTAATAAATTATGTCAGAACTTGGAAAACAAACTGAAATCTTTGAAGGGAAAAGAAATATCACAATAACCTGGTTGCACACCCTTAAACTAATACTTTGTTGAAGCACCTTTTCTTTTTTACAGCACTCAGTCTTTTTGGTTAGGCGTCGATTAGCATGGCACATCTTGACGTGGCAATATTTGCTCACTCTTCTTTGCAAAAGCACTCTGACTTGGCCATTCCAAAACATTAATCTTCTTCTGGTGAAGCCATGCTTTTGTCGATTTGGATGTGTGCTTTGTGTCCTTGTCATGCTGAACGGTGAACTTCCTATTTATCTTCAGCTTTCTAACGGACAACTGAAGGTTTTGTGCCAAAATTGCCTGGTATTTGGAACTGTTAATAATTCCCTCCACCCTGGCTGATGCCACGGGTCCAGCTGAAGAAAACAGCCCCAAAGCATGATGCTGCCACATCCCATTCTTCACTGTGGGTATGGTGTTATTTGGGTGATGTGCAGTGTTGTTTTTGCAATAAACATACCTTTTGGAATTATGGCAAAAATGTTCAGCCTTCGGTTTCATCAGACCATAACACATTTCCCCATGTGCTTTTGGGAGACTTGATGTTTATTCTTGCAAACTTCAGCTGGCCTTGGATGTTTTTCTTTGTAAGAAAAGGCTTCCGTCTTGCCACCCTACCTCATAGCCCATTTATATGAAGAATACGAGATTGTTGTCACATGTAGCACACAGCCAATACTTGCCAGAAATTCCTCCAGATTCTTTAATGCTGCTGTAGGTCTATTGGAAGCCTCCCTGACCAGTTTTCTTCTATTAATTTCATAAACTTTCGAGGTTCAGTTCTTGGTAATGTTGTGCCATATTTTCTCCACATGATGATGACTATTTCCCCTGTGTTCCATGGGATATCTAATGCTTTGGAAATTATTTTGTGCCCTTCTCCTGACTGATATCTTTCAACAATGAGATCCCTCTGATGCTTTGGGATCTCTCAGCGGACCATGGCTTTTGCTCTAAGAAAATGTCAGGAAAATCCTACTTGAACTGCGGAACTTTATTTGTGATTAATCAGAGTCACTTTAAATTATTGCAGGTGTGTAATGACTTCTATTTTACATGCATTAGAATGTTATTGGTTAATTCTGAACACAGCCTCATCCCCAGTTAGAAGAGGGTGTGCACACTTATGCAACCAGTTTATTGTAAGGTTTTTCATTTTTCACCCTCGAAGATTTCATTTCTTTTTCTATTGAATTGTTCACATTATAGGTCACATTAAAAGTGAAAAAAGTTCTGACATGATTTATTTTTGTCTCATTCTTTTACATCACAAAAACCTGGCATTTTAAGGGGTGTGTGGAGTTTTTATATCCACTGTATATATTCTCAAAATTATAAACCAGTTTAACTGATAATGTCATTGTTGATCATTCAGAATGAAATTCATGCTGCAGAGACATGGAATTTGGATGTAAAATTAGTAGTTTTGGGTGTTTTCCTTTCATTACATGTCTAGAACTATTTCTGTAATGAATTGTAGTAAAGGCACGTGATGACTCAGCAAAATCTGGATGTCAATCTTCTTTATAACAAAGATAATATTAAGAAACATTGGCAGATAAACTGCAAACACAGACAATGGATGAAATGTCCCTTTTGCAAGGATGCACAAGTTCATTTTAAATGATTCCAGCTAATAAATGTTAACATTGCTTGCTTAAGGCTTGAATTAATAAAATGTACTCTTTGATTAACATAATAAAATCTACTTATATGTTGAACATATTTAGTGGGATTTAGTCTTAAATGTTTTAGTACAGTTAGATTAATAAATCATTTAAGCAACTGGAATACATTTTTATCAAGTATATGTTGATTATTATTTTTTGCAGTCAGTTTCAATTAACCTCAAAGTGATTTATTTCACAGTTGCTATGTGGAGTGTGTAATAATGTAAGTAAATACCCCTGAAGTCAGAAGTTCATTTCTCACATCTGTCTATCCGATTTCAACATTGTTTCTGTCTCCTCCAATTTCAAATCTGTGTAAATAAAGCACTGAAAACATTTAAGGTGACAATGTTTTGGTTTTATACCATTTGCATTTCTTTAACTATTGACTAAGAGATACTAAGCTTAACACTTTTTAAGATATTGATACTGACTTTTCCAAGGACTGAAACCCAAAGACAATCTTAAAAACATCAATATTCATAAAGAAAACACATTTTCTATTGTTCTAAAAACACCTTCTGTGCATCAGAACATTTCAAATGTAAATTCAAACACCCTTTATAAACGTGATCTCAGTCAAGGTGCACAACATGTCAGCGTTTCAAATGATAGTGGTTTTGGCATTTTAATGCTATCTATGGATGCATTAAGTCCCAAAAATATATTTTATTATAGTTCTTTTAATTGATGACATAAAGGCAACTGTCATCAAAAATGTATCTCATGGAAAACAGATGTTAGGAATAGAGATTTTTTATAATTCTTTGACCCTACAATTATACATCAGGACTATATAGGTTTCCTCACAAATGCAACTAAATATATTTGCTGTGCGATCTAGAAGATAATTAAGGCAAAATAAGAATTTTAGCTTAAAGAGCAAATTAGATTTTTTGCAACTACATTTCAATATGTGCGGTTACTGTTTCCTAGTTAGGCACAGGCGTGTTTCCTGTAAAAAAGTTATTGTTAATCCGTGAACATGTCACAGTGGCCATTATTAATATAGCTATTGCTTGAGTTTTCTCTGGAGGCAGAGATGTGTTTCAGCAGGGGAGAGTGTTTCACTTTGGTTTCTCCCTTTACACAGGGGAGCCCCATGTAATCTGCTCTACCTGGTGCGCAATGCGACGTGGGCCTCCATGACAAACGCTCAAACCACGTCCAGTCTGTCCCTCCTTCGTCTACATCTGGGCCATTCAGCGCCACAAGGGCAGTTTATAGGAGAGGGGTGGAGTGCGGGGGGGTGTCCTGACGATTGCATTTAGCACTCACTCTTGGCAGTGGCAACAAAGAAGCCATTCCTCTGACAACCACCGCCAGTCATTAAGCATAATTTGTCTGGTATCCCCGCGCTGAGATTGCACAAAGGGGGTAAGTAAGACAGCATGAGGCATTCTTCTAAGCTGTCATGTGGAGAGATGTGGGCCCCACGTGGGGGCGTCGAGCAGACAGAGACAGCAAGACTCACTGTGATCTGCTGGAGGATAGCCGGGGGACAGCAACCTGAGAGGGACACCCCTTCCAGCCGTGCGTCTGACGGTAAAAACAACAGCCCCTGCGGCCAGCCAGGCTCCATCACTCCCTGCTGGATTTACGCTTGTTTCTCAACCCCTACTCTCGCTCCCTCTCTTCTCCCTTTCGGGCCTCCCCCACTAGCCCCCCCCCCCGTCTCGGTCTTTCAGGAGCAACCCTGCACCCTGGCCTCCTCTGCCACTCCCATAAATGACTACTGTGACAAATCAGTAAGCTGACAGATCCGCACTCCAGCAGACAGCTAGACAGCCCTCAGGAATGACTCTGGCATTATAGGTTTTGATCAAATCACAATAGGAACCTAAACTGACCTGTCTGGTGTCACTCTTTATGATGACGGGAGAGAGGCCTTGCCTCACAGGAACTCACCCAATAAAATGTACCCTCTTGTCTGTTTTCCCACTCTACATAATCACTGTAGACCAACACTAACACGAAGGCAAACAGAGTGGCAAAGGCGTGAAGAGCTAATTGCACCAATAAAGCCATTTAGATAATAGATTTCCTATAGTACAATTCAGAGGTGTAAGTTTTCTCAGTTTAATTTCACGGCAGTGTTACTGAAGTGTATTCACTAACAGTTGTCTTGACAACATTTCAAATTAAATTACATTTACATAATATGGATGACACTTTTTCATTTAAATGTAAAATGGGAGCGTGCCACTAGAAAATAAGCTTGGCGATAAGCAGAAAACATTTGCACACACTAAAAATAAATAGATTACAGGAGCATCCTTTAATTTGAAACTTAGGGGAAACCTATGCTTTTCAAGAAAAAAAATCTGAATATTTTAAATGAATGTATTATATTTGTTGCTCAAAGAAAAATATGACCAACCTATTAACTCAAAAATCTACCCCATAATGTTCTTCAAAGAGTTCTTACATTAACCATCGAAAAGGCGTTCTTTTACTAACTCTATTGAACATCCAATTTGAAGAAACCTAAAGGAAACTCCAAGCAACTTTTGTTTTTAGAGTGTATGATCTGTTGCTTTTGGCAACAGGGCTATACAATATTATTTTTGTTATTTGACACATCAAATTCAAAGCTTGTTATACGTGTCAAATAGTTTTGTTGGACTTATTGATATTGACAAGCTGTATATGTAATTATGTAGCTGTGTCAATCTTTGTATAAAAAAGTGCGTATTCTGCTAACCTGTGCAGCCCACATAATGTTTAATACTTTCCATCAAAAGTTAGTAACTGAAAAAGAGAGCTTTTATGAATTTGTATCAATTAGCAGTTGTTTTCATAAGCTGTAATGTGCCCAGCTTATCGAAATAAGTGCTGAGAAAAAAATGTATGACGGACTGGCAGACTGACATTCAATCATTTTGGAGCAGAAGGTTCATAACTTTATAAAGCTAGTCGTTTGTGTCAGAGTTAGTGGATATATTTTGGATGTTCCTTTCTAAACATCTCTGATGTAAGCCAGCTGGCTTATTATTTCAATAGCAGGAAGTGTCCTTTGACCTCCTACGTTCCTGCTCACGTGTCTACAATAGAGACTGAGCAACACATTGTAATCACACTGCAATCATCTGCGGGGGGATCTTTGGGGAACGTATCTTGAATCACCCCAGTAGGTGATAGCTGTCAATTTACATTTTCACAAATCGTAAAAGCAACTGTATAGACAAAAATCTGCTGACAAGTCTTGTTTATCTAAATAAATTAATGACTCTTTATCCTTATTATTGTGTGTGTTTGAATGTTGGTCTTAATTATTCAGTCCTTTTCTTCTTTTATGTGTCACCCGCAAATGTCTGTTGATTTGCAGGTCTGTGTTTTGTCTTCATCCCTTATCGTGCGCCACCTCCCACTCAGTTCCATTTTGATGGAAACGATTCTGTTTCAGAAGAAACTGTTGAGCTAAGGCTGCTGCACTCTTTCCCCCACGCTGCGTGGTGAGAGTGTTATGAACAGCAGCGTTGGGCTGTGTTAAAGCCGCATTGAGGCCATTTGAGCCTCTGACCGGCATGGTGGATCCCAGTGAGCTAGCGTGGAGCCTGTCGCTAGCGTTGGAGCCTTTTGCTAGCATTGGAGCTGTTGAACTGAGGTGAGCTGGGATGCTCCTGGGTGGCAGAGGTACGTGCGGGGCCTCCCTGGCTGGCGCCTGTAATTTTACCTTCCCATTCATCAGCCAGAGATATTAATAATAACAGCACATCTGGATTCACTTTACTGTCTCACTTTTACCCCTCTTCTACAGCAATGGCTGCTGCTGCTGCTGAGCAGTCCCTCAATACACTTCCCCTGCCGTCAGACGTGGTGGCTATCTGTTCCCTTCTCTCTCTGCCTTCCTCTCCTGCACACTTAATCGAAGCAGGGTCCGCTAGCTTAATGTCACTACTGGATACCAGCCAAGGTCTCTCTTTTTATTGGAACAAACATGATTACGTTGACTTTACAATCTTAGCACAAACGTTATATTTTTACCTTAAAAAATTTTCAAGTTAATTGTTGTGTTTGAATGCTAATGATAACGCGTCATGGGATGTAAAATAATATGAACTTCTTTTATTATTAAATGAAGTTTGTTGTATAATATGCAGACATTTTGCCGGTTAAAATCCAATGGCCCCTTTTACTTGGCACCAGACGTGTGTAAAGGACTGGACACGCCACCCCTGGACAGAGGCTGCGTGCATCAATAAGCTGGCCATCCATAGGTGGAAGCAGGGGCCTGCGACTGGCGGGCCAGGCTGGCACAGCGCCCGTTGTCCGACCCTCCTGGTGGCGGCAGGTGACAGAGGTCTGCTGTGTGCAGAATTGACAGCCCCTCGCGACGCACAGAAACACTTGCTTCATTACCAAACGCACCCCACCAACGAGAGTTGCTGTACTAAACATGAGTTTGAGAAGAGGAGAAAAAAAATGTGTGCATCACTCATTTGCTCATGAGTCAACACTCATGATGTCACAGGGAGTCTTGCCAGCTTTACACAAACTGTACTGTATTACTGATTTTTCGTGTAAAAGACCTTATTTATTTGCAAAAAAACAAACAAGAGCTGGTTCTGTTTTCCATGGTGTGGACTAAAAACTACCTCCCACAGAGAGACAAGAAAACAACTCAGCTGTTTAAACCTTATTTCACAAACAACTTGCTACAAAGCACAAAAAGAAATACCCATCTGGTGCCGAAATCAACACAGGACAATTATAGATCCTACATTTCTAACTACTTGGCAGCGCTCATGATATATTTCACATAAAACCATTGGGATATGTGAAGCCTGATATAGATCTCATCTGACCTATGCCTAACGACTGCCGTTTACTCAATTAATGGAATCCTAGCGTTGTTACAATAGCGCCACTATAGAGAAAAGTGAGGGATGGATTCATGTAAGGACAGGCCATCTTGATTTATGATGTGCGAATTAGGAGCTGAGAGTCTGAGAGACCAAGGGGGTGGGTGGTACACACAGCACCCTGTGTTATAGGTCGAGGCTCCATGGCCCTACCTTGGCTGGCTCCCGACCGACTCCCCTCAGCCTGTTAGCTCATAAGAGGAGGCTCCAGTCCTGTCACGGCAGCTCTGGTCCGATGGCCATGGAAATACCACCCGATTACTACATGGCAACACCGCGCCGGTTTTCAAGTTACTGAAAAGCACCATTTGATGTGTGCTAAATATCTTGGTAGCCGACTGCGGTGGAGGCCCATCGCCCCTTTGTGTCGTATTCCCACTCCATTTCTGTCACACTGTGGATTGACGGACTGCTGAATCATCAGTCAAATGCCAGAGTATTTATTTTTTCATACAGCAAAGGGTGCTACCAGAAAACTGATCACTGCAGTGGGGCTACATTACAGCCCAGAGCACTTGCTGTGTGACTCTCTCGTCAAAGCCATCAGTCCTCCCTTGTGTCAGCTCGCTGTGGTCCCGGATGACGTATCACTTTATTCTCACCTATTGAGCTCAATGGCACCTTGAGCCCTCAGCCATCAACGGTGTGCTGGTGTAAGATTACAGTAGAAAACCCTGAATTTCCCAGGCCCATACCTAAATCAATGTTGTTGATTCAGCGCATTGGTTTGCTTATTTTATTGATTGTTTCCCGAAGTATTGACGCAGTTGCTTTTGGTAATTTTACAGGGAAAAGCTAACTGTGTGAAAGTGCTTTACTCGCTGTAAACCGAAATAGACTATGCTAAGTATTTCTCCTGAATACCTAACGAGGGTGGTTCCGAGACTGAAATAGCCAAGTGTATGTTTTTGGGTTAATTACTCTGTTTGGATAAAGTCCTATTGTCTACAAAAACTTTATAGCATGAACTGAAATTGTATGTCTTGATTCACAACCTGTGGGAAAGCAAGGCTTGCTGCTAATTAAATAGACTGTTAAATGCCAGAGATGTTTTCTTAATAATAGGAGATTATGTTGAAATTGATCTTGGGTTGTCTTTAGAGAGCTAAATTTTCCGGACATGCTAATGTCTACATGGATAGAATACAATATTTTGCTTCAGGGAAACAAAATAGCATTGACATAGGTACATTATGCTTGAGCAGTACATTGGCCTAGTTTTATTTACTTGACGTGGAAGGACCCCATCAGAGGCTTCAGTGATGTGGGAAAAGATCTCACCTTGCTTTAGTGAAACCTAGCAATTTGTTGAGATAAACTTCACAGTAAGTGTGATTATTGTGATTGTGAGGCACTTGGATTGCAGGAGGAGCATGGAAAACGGGCTAAACAAACTACCAAATTGCACACCTCTGGAGTGCCAGAGTAAACAAAATAGCATCCATTTCATGTCTGTGTATATTCAACCTGGCAATGTGGGCTCAATTAGTGTGGAGTATGAAAATAGTATTATGTGAGATAAACTGTGTGAGAGGTGCGGAGTTGTTTAATTTGCTGTTTGCAGAGACACTTTTTATTGAAACCACACACTCTTTCCATCAGTTATGAAGTTTTCCCACTGGTTAAGTGAAAGTGTCAAGAGAGTGTATATTGTCTGTCGTCTGTGATGTCCTCTGACATTGAGCACATCTGTGTTGAATACACTGATTATTTTCACCGTGGGCCCTATTCGATCAAAAACAGTCATAAGTCCAAAACCTTTCTTATAATACAATAATGCTCATTTTGATTTATATATAACATAAAGTAGTTAAATGTTCGATACAAAAATATTTTCGTGCAGAAAAAGGGAGTCGTCATATGATTTTAGTTAGTCAAAATGTATTTATGTTTATTCAACCATTATATATAAACCTACTGTATATATATATACCTACGCCGTAAGTTATTAGCACTATTGACAATGAGCAAAACAAGCAGTGTGAAATATAATTGTATATTACATTTTATACAACATATACACACACACACACAGATATATATATATATATATATATATATATATATATATCAATCAATCAATCAATCAAATTTATTTTATAAAGCCCTTTTTACATCAGCAGTTGTCACAAAGTGCTTTCACAAAACACAAAACACCCGGCCTTAAACCCCAGGAAGCAAACAACAATAGTGATGAACTATATATATATATGGACTGTCCTCTTCATTTCCAACCACAACTTTTCAATAGAACTCATGTCCGAAGCCTGAGATGGCCATTGGAAAAAATGTATATAGTGGAAAATGTCCAAGTGAATTTCAATGGTTTCTTGAGCTTTGTAGCATTCATAATGCTTTTGAGCGATTTTCTGCATATGTGTACTTCTTTCGACAGATCCCATTGCTGTTGTGTATATTTTCATTTCAATGATTATAGAACCCGGTTCCAATTATCACAATACAGAGAACATTGTTTATATCTTATATAAGCAATTATTAATGTTTTTTAAATGTTAAATTATACGGTTTTCCCCAAGTTTCTTTAAATGAATTGGCGCTCATTAACCATACTGTTTATTTGGTTTTAGAGGTGACTGTATGCATGACAATGAATACAACCAAATAAAAACTATGTTTAAATGAATCTGGAAAGGCTCACTCTTAATCACAAAATGTGTTTCTAATGGTTTACCTGATCATGCCTTGTCTTGGTACCCATGTTTAAGATGCCTGCCAAGAGAGTGGTCTGGTTTGCCTCACTAAATGAGAAACCAGCAGGGAACGGTACAGCGACCTGTGCTGAACCTGAATATATTCATTTTGAATACATATCCTTAAGCAAAAGTTTAGATGTCTTTGTGCCTTTCAAGGACCAGACTCTGAAATGGCTAATTATGTTGGCTGTTTTATTAGCAAAGAAAATGTACTTTGGTTTATTTGAAGATAAAACTTTTCAATTATGCAGACGTCTGTCTAAAGTATCCTGTCTTTTCAAGGTGAATATTTCACTATCACAATATATTCCTGAGAAAAAAACTGTAGGAAGAGATTAGAAGAAACATTTACATCTCACTATGAAATAAGACCTTGCAATAGAGCCATAATTTAATGAGAACCCTTTCTACATTTCACTCTGTTGGCTCTGATACAGCTGAATATTCACCAAGAAATGTTACTGCAAGAATTAAAATATTCCATTCGTCAATCATTTCCAAACATATCTTTTGGGACTGCCAGACATTTCACATATTTGTTATAACCATGAACTGACTACCTGAAGCTCAACTTTTACCAAGCTGTTGTCTGACCTTGTGTTCATATAAAATGGCTTCATATATATATATATATATATATATATATATATATATATGTATATATATATATAGGGAAAGTCCTTTGGAACACCCCTCCAACTGATATTACTGGTGGGAAACTATCATCCCCAAGCTCCCAAATGCTGATCTCCTCTATCACCTATTAAGTAATTTACTTTGATAACAGTATTTTCTTCAGTTCAATTGAACAACAACATATGAACAAATCTATTAACAGTCTGGATGTTGTGCACTACGAAATCTTAAACTTTTAGTTTATGGTTCATGTATTATGTTGGCGATTAGCTGACAATATGTTTTTCAGTGGGTTTGAAGCCTGTTTTTGAATTGATTTGGTTAAGAATGGAGCATAAATGAATCAATTCAGGTGTGACAGTTTTGGGCTACCACAGTAAGGTGAAATGTGTGGTAGTCTCTGAGGAGAGGACTAAGAAACATTTTCATAGGTGTTACAACATATTCTATCTGAACAATTGAATGTTACAATAATTTTAAGAAAGGGATATTTGCAATTATCTTTCCATTCATCAGTATTTGCATATAATCGCTGCAGAAATGTAAATATGTTATACAGATACTATAGTTTTTCCCCCCAAACAAGCTATGCCTTTATAATAATTTATTGCAGAGAAGCTGGACCTTAATTGAAATTATTACGAATACCTGAAAAGAGCCTTGATAGTTCTGTAGGCTACATGTATTCTGTGCAGACCATGGAGAAAAAGTTGGATGTTTGTTCCAAAGGTTTAAACTCTGCATGTTCTCCTCAATCTTGCTTTTAAGACACACTGTAGAGAATCATAGCTATGCTCCTCTACAGATGTGAATGGAGTGCTGCAACAACACGTCTGTCTGTCAAGCACTTTGAGCGATGGTTTATGATACATACAGGTCGGATGAAAAATAAAAGTATGACATTTTCCAGACTTTTCACCATCATTTGACCGTAAAGTAAATGAGTTGTACAGAAGTGCTTGTGTGAATTAGCTCATTCAAAATGAAACAGAGATGCATTTATCTAAGTGGATGGTTTATGACTGATGTAGCAGCCAGTCAGTTCTTCCATTAAATTATTTTCAAAGAATGATTCTCTAAGCATTTCAGGGTAGACAGGTTAGCAAATTGTGATACTTTCCATGGCTGCTGCTTAGCGAGAGTTGTTTATTTGGGAGTTGTTTTGGCCAAGGTGTATTGAGAGGTTCCCTGTGGAATGGTTTGCACACTAACATATTGTCCCTGCTTGTCCAGTGGAGACAACACTCTTCATAAAAAAATAAACCGATTTTTTTTGTAACATTGTTAATAAATGCTTTCCTAATCTTTTTCTGGAACTGCTCCCGACATTTCTAAATATCTTTGGATTATTTTGTGTTTTTTGGTTTGCTGTTATTGTGTAGATTATCTTTGTCATGTGCGGTATTCAACAGACTGTAAACATGCTTTCCCCAGTGCAAGTACAATGTATCCTGCTGTTTAATAAAATACTAACCCTACTATTATTATAATTTTAATTAATATTAATTATGTATTCATACTTTTATTACTATTAATTTAGTACTTTTTTTCATTTTCATTATAATCAGCATGTAGGCTAACCTCTAAAATAAGTTGTTGATTTTGGCCTAGCCTAATAAACATTAATAGTGGAGGCTATGGCCTCTCAGTCAGTTCTAATTGTGGTTCACCGCTAATATGCCCACTTTGGCGAGTGGAAAATGAGCAGAAATAGTCCGATATACCGACAGAGGGCGAACAGAATCCAAATTGACGGACCCCTCCTCTTCATGACCCATCCCCGCCTCTTGATTGAGGGAGGTGTCAGAGTACTTACAACAACCCCACATTCAGATGGATGTATGAATTACATCACAACCTTTGAGGATATATCAGAGGGACCCAGCTACTATCTGAGCGTCAAAAGAAACTATCATGCCGATCCTCTGTGGGGAGGACTTGACAACTAACCATTTGAAAGTGGCAACAGGCGGTACAGCGCACGAGAGGTAAAACCGCTGATGCCAATGACGCTGTTGGACATTTTTATATGTGATAGTGAATTCATGCGTAAAAGGGAGACACTGTTTAGATCTTACATTTCATCTGCGAATTCTGGGGGTACACGAAAGAAACACAATTCAATTTTTAACTATTTGTCGATTGCTCTGGAGTATGCTGCCGGAATTCCGAGGACACCAACACTCAAGAAGTGGATGAAGTCTGAATGGATGTAACTCACGCCGGTGCGCACTCAGTAAGAACCCTGCACCACTGTAACGGTTCACCTGTGTAATACTATATCCTTTTGATAAGCGGACATGGACCAGTCACAAAATTTAGTAGCAATGTACATCCTTATGTTGTCGCTCGGACTCATAATAGAAGAAGGGCTATGCCAGCATTATTACCTCCTCCGTCCTATACCGAGTGACAGTTTGCCACTTGTGGAATTAAAAGAGGACCCAGATCCGATATTTGACCCCAAAGAAAGGGACCTCAATGAAACCGAACTTAAAAGTGTGCTGGGGGATTTTGATAGTCGCTTTATTTCCGTTACAGCACCCCAGGACAAATACACTGGCAACGATGAACTTGATGATATGGACTTTCAGCAGAAACCCAGTGGAGCGATGCCTAAAGAAATCAAAGCACTGGACTTCGACATACAGTTTGGCAAGAAGCAAAAACCCAGTAAAAAACTCAAACGGAGGCTACAGCAGTGGCTTTGGTCATTTTCATTCTGCCCGGTCATTTACACATGGACCGACCTCGGGAACAGATTCTGGCCACGTTACATGAGAGTGGGAAGCTGTCAAAGCAAACGATCATGTTCGGTCCCCGAGGGGATGGTCTGCAAACCCGCAAATTCAACCCATTTCACGATATTGAGATGGCGGTGTATACAGAAGAAAGGGGGTCTAAAATGTTCTTGGATTCCAGTACAATACCCCGTTATAACCGAATGTAAATGCGCCTGCTCGAACTGAAATAACTGTTTAAACTATAAATTATGATTACCTTGCCATTCTGTATGTACTACCGAGTGTAGGAATGTATTTTATGTATATGTGGTGCCATTCAATTATATAGGTTCTTGTAAAAAGTCAGTATTAGGCCTATGTGTAACCAGTCTATCGTATTGGTAGAGAAATATTGGTAGACCTTTTGTATTTATATTGAAGACGGTTTTTACGTTGTTTTCTTCTATGGAAAACGCATCTATCGACCTCAGCTGCTGATAAAGCTGAATATCGGTAGCCTATTTTAATGATTTATCATGTAAATTAAGAGAACTGTTATTTATTCTTTATATTCATGTAATAAAAAAAATCACAGAAATAAAAGCAATCTCAGTTTTTGAAAATAAATATATATCGCACCTACGTGTTAACTTAACACACCATGAAATTGATGGTCACCAGCCATAGGGCGTTGTGTTCGCTCAGTCACTCACTTTCTCACACAATCAGTCACTCGCGACTCATCTACCAGCCAAACTTGCACACCTTCAACTCATTCATTGAGTCACCTGCCACAGGGCTTCTGTACGCACCCTCCCCCATTCCGACTCGGAGGCTCTTATAAGTGGCGGCATCGTGCGACGCCTGCTATGGGTATGGACTGCACTCAGTTGATTGAAACTACGCATCTAGATAGCTTGGACAACAGCACACCTAGAACTAAGGTCAGACTTAAAATGTCTTCAAACTAGGCTTTGCAGGAGCAGATTTTGTTTTTGATTGCCAAGCGCTTTCTTGTGGATATACATGGAGTTTTGTCCTTTCAGTAAAGTATCGTGGTTTCACGGCAACTGAAACAAAATAACATATGACATTAACAAGTTAAGTGACATTGGATAATACATCAGAGTTTGAAATTGAGTTTTCTACATGGATTGTTTTGTCAACCAGTGACAGGTCCCATTACACTATCACGATTGAACCATCTGTTATCTGTAGACTACAAACCTTTTACAAATTTAAGTGTTGATAAAGTAACACTGATTTATTGATCTATAGTTTCAGCAGCTGTTGACAGTTTTCAGAGAAGCTTTCATCTCTGATACCCCCTCCCAATTTGGAACACAGCAGGAGTGAGCTCTAGAATTAAACTGGAATTCCAGAATGGCTCTAGAGTAAGCAGAGAGGATTGTTTCACCTGAAGCTGATGAAGTTATTTCCCTTAGTCTGGCTTTATCTAATTTAAACCAGATGCAAGGATTTCTACTTTAATCTTTTTGTCAAATTTACTATCACTACTAATATGAGACAAAATATGCTCACCACTGGGAGGTGGTCATGTTTTGCCCTTAGATTGTTGTATCAGATCGTGAATAATTACACATATTAGGTTGGCTCATGCTATATCCGTCTGTATCACTCTGTCTGAAGTTCATTGTGTAGTTTTGTAGTTTTCTTTGTAGCACAATGCTTTAGAATGATGAGCCTTATGACAAGGTTATGACATTTCAAAAGATACTCCTTACATATTTTTATTATATTAACATTATATATATTTTAACCTAATTTCCTCTACAAGGTTTTATAATTAAATAGAATACATTATGAGCCTATGCACTTTCATGTATTAATTCACAAAATCTGGGTCAAAATCATCAGGGAGGTCGATCATCAGATGCATGAACATATATTTTCAATGAACATGAAAGAACTTGACTGAAACAGAGCCAAATGTAATTTCCTTGGATCTTTTTCTCATGTGGTTATAATGCCTGTGAATGTCAAGCCTCAGTTTACAAGCTATAAAGCGTCCACCTATTTTAGTTTTGTGTGTCATTGTGGGGTCTTTAAGAAGAC
The DNA here is from genome assembly GCA_016801105.1 of Esox niger. NCBI lineage: Eukaryota > Metazoa > Chordata > Actinopteri > Esociformes > Esocidae > Esox > Esox niger. The sequence goes on along the minus strand of JACXGJ010007169.1, from coordinate 13,896 downwards.
TGCTGGATGACAGTGTCTAGTCAGAAGCAGCTGGTCTTGGGACAAAATGTGCTCAGTAGATATATAATAGCATATAACAGCAAAGTTGCACAAAATGTAATTTCATATTATTTCTTACGAACAGTTTTCTTATTGGGCAAACATTTTTCCCTCTTCAAATGTGATTTCACTTTGATTCCACAAACCATCCTCAATTGGGGTTGGATTTTTCCATTCAGAATCACCTCTGGCTGCGTCCTAGGGCTGTTGCGATATGCTGACACCGGTCACATGACCAGCGTGTGGAGTAATAGGTGTTGATGGAGTGCTTGGTGCCTGCTAATACCAGCTGCAGACCGGAGGATGCTGGGCAACTAATGACCCTTGTCACCGTGAGCAAGATTTTAACACCGCTCACTCCCTTAACCCAACATACTGGGCCTCAGTACACCCTGGCTCCATGGTCAGAGAAATCAGAAGTCTAAGACTCACAGCAATGCAATGCTTTAAGCCACCAACAATCCATCACATTTTTAGCTCTGGATTTTATTTATTGCTTTTCTTTGCTTAATCAACTTCCTTTTTGTTGTTGCACGGCTCGTGCAGAAACTTTTCAGCCAACTTATTGCTGATTAAATTCCCTAAAGGCTCCTTGATCAAAGCAGTGCCTCCTAGATAATAATGCCAACCATAATAAAATGAGAACTAATAACAGCCAATGATTCATGCCTCGTGTATGAGAAAGGGGGATTCATTATTTATTGAGTGGCTCATTAAATTCGATAAAGACTACATTGACTTCTAGCTGTATCATTAAAATACATTTGGGCTGGTCCGGAAAATATTGTTCTGTCATCAACATAAGAATTTCTTATGTTTTTTTGATAGGTGTATTGGAGCAATTAGGTAATTATTCTTGTTCCTATGTTAACATGAAATAGAATAAATTCTTGGTTCCAGTAAAAATGATCACAAACAATGGATAAACACTCAAAAGCCATTTTAATATGTTCACCATCAGGTCCACACAGTCACATTGTCCTGGTTTACAGTTTAAATCAGGTGGACAGGCATTGAGTCATTTAGTCACAACATTATAAACGAGTGACCTAAGTTCCTTTGAGCTTTGTGGGATAAATTTTGCCGGACAGTCCAGTTTAAATGTCTCAAAACACAAACAACTAGGGTTTTACCAAGACTAGTGTGACCCTAAATTTGATCCAGCCAGCGGTTGTCATGAGGGAAAAGAAAAAGACGCTTCTTGAGAAGAAAGGTCAAAGGAGAATGGTAATAGCAATGTAAGCTAACAGATAGCCAGAAACGACAAGAAATGTACGGTTGTCACACCGGCCTCCCGGGGAGTGGCAGTGCCAGCCTGTTGACTGCGCTCCTCCTTGCTGGTGTACTGACCGCCGGCATGGGAACGAAGGCAGCAACACCCCTTCCCCGCACCTGTGTCTCGTTGTGTTAATTTCCAGTGCTTTAAGTCGCCTTGTTTTCTGTTTGCTCCTTGTGGATTATTGTGCTGTGTGATTTGTGTTTTGGCCACGTAGTGTGCTTGATCGCTACATATAGGAAAACCGTCTTGTTTGTTACCTTGTTCTATGCCTGGTGCTTTGCCTCCTGTGTTTAGTACATTGCAATGGTGTAATAGCAGTGCACAGTATGGTTTTATAGTAGTGTCTCTGTTGCACCATGCTGATGGCAGAGTCAGGATTTCGCTTAATCAGCATGAATCGATTGACCCATCATTCATGTGAAATTAATGTCCACGTACTGTTGCTAACAATTTAGCTTCCTCCACTGACCAGGCCAGATACTGGGTACGTTCTCGCAGCGGTCTGCATCGTTACACTCTGACAACATTCCAACTGTTAAAGCTGTACAAAACAATTTTAGAGCCCCCTCTGTAACCTTTCATGTTGGGTGAGGTTACAGAATGTTCTTAACGCTGTAACATGTACCACGACACAGCAGGCCACTCCTGCTATTGACAACTCACAATCCTTATGCTAACAGTTTAGCTTCCCCCACAGACAGTTTTATAGCCCCATCAGCAACAAATTAAGCAAGATGTGGAGTGAGCTGATCTTATAGTCTTAACTCTGTTACACCTGGTGTCAACACAGGCTGATGTTGGTGGTCCAATCGGGGATTGTTTTCCAGGCACACGTTAGGTTTGAGCAACATATATTGAACAAAAATTTCTGACTAGGTGTGTCTTCATGGCTACAGTTTGCTCTTTGTCACATGTACTATTCCAGCAACATAGTGTAGGATCTGAGCATTAACAACTACAATATGAATGTATGGTCCATTCTAACAATAGTATGTCTCCCTCTGGTTCTAGTAACATGACAGTTCAGTTTACTTGATTAGCTTGAGCTGTCCCAATTGTAACCCATTAGATCATCTTTGGGATGAGTTGGAATGGGCTATTAACAGCATGAATGTACCACTGTCCGATGTCCAGCAGCTGTGGAATGCTTTTCTGCAGCACGGACCAATACACTCTTAGAAAATAGGTGCTATGTAGATCATAGTAAGTTCCTTCAGCTTTCCCATAGGATACCATTTTTGGTTCTTCGTGGAACCTTTTCCATAGAAGATTCAACATGGAACACAAAAGGGTTCTAAACAAATATTTTCTTAGTAAACACTAAGAAAATAAGTAAAATGGTATTTTCTTAGTGTTCTGTACAATCTGTACAATGTATGTAGATCAGGCTGTTCTAGAGTTAACCCAGTTCTAGATCTGGTTCTAGATATGAGAATTAGTGACACAAAGTTCAAAATTTTGATGGTCTACACACTTTTTTGAGGACATAAATGCAGTTTATTTGCTCTGATTTATGTTTATGTGCATGTGCTTTATGTGCATTTTATATAAAATATGTATTTTAATGACAAATACTGATATGAATACATTTAAGGACAGAAGTTAGAGATTAGTTAAGTGCCAACCGTTAATGTACTGGACACAGAGAACCTCAAAGTGATTACTCATCTCGAAAATGCTTTGGCCTTGTTTCAAAATTACACTAATTTCTTCAACAGTTTGACTCATTAGATCAAGCTTTCTGTAACTGGATATCTGAGATAAATGTTAAGCTTATCAGGACACATTGTTTTATTTCACCATTATCTAACCAGGCAAGCCAACTGAGAACCAATTATCATTTGCTATAACGACTTGGCCAATAGACGAATGGCTTCTATGTATATTTATGTAAACCAATGGTGGCGAAGTGATATGATGGAACCGACTTCTGTTTGGAGCTACGTGAGTGCAAATCAAGCATAAAATAAATCATTAATCACGTGTCTTATTGTAAATGTATCATAATGTGTTTGCAGACAAAAAACACTCAGCCCAATACATAATGTTGACATAATATATAAATTGCTAAAAGTATACCAAATCTTATTTGACCTGTCATGTGCAGCTCCTCTCCAGTCTGTCAGTGCAAGACAACCTGTTTTTAATGACTTGACAGATGCTATTGCACACATCTGTCAATGTGGTTAAATATGAAGGCATTGCTCTACGGCAGCCCGAATGCCCAGCTGATCCATTATGAAAGACCCCTGGAAATCAACTCCAACTCCACATAAGACAGGTGTTCTCTGGTAGATGAGAGTAGATGTATGCCTTGTCCTACCATACAGCAGAGCAAGCCTATTCATTTGAACGTGTTGGCCTTTTTCTGGCTCATGGCCACATGCATTTGTTGATTCAAATGTACAGTTATGCAGTTTTCTTTGTCATTAACACCTAATCGAATGGACTACAATTAACAACAGTGAGCATTTGTGTTTTCTGACTTCTTAATTTCTCCATATACGAAGCATTTTAAAGAGAAGGTAATGAATGGTGGGGCATGCTGTCAATAGTTGGATTGGTTTCGTAAAGGATGCTGTTTGGCCTATAACCCAGGTCATCATACTCTACCGCATCAGATAACTGGAGGCTTTTGAAATATCACCACGCTGCTTAGCCCAGCCCTGGTCACAGTGTTCAAATTAGAAACATTGACAGGTTGGTGTGGATTTTTAGAATTCTTTCCCTCTTTAAATCTCTTTGACTATGTTTTGATGCTTTGTGGGGGTGATATGCTGGTTTGATATACCAAGCCCATTAATTCAAACCTCATCTGGTATGCAAGGTCAGTTCTACTTTGATGTGCTGGGAATAGCACTGCCAAGTTTAAAGCAAGAGGGCACTGCTCGTTTACCAAAGATCAGGAACCGTAGCAACCCACGTTTTGGCCTTTATCCATCAACTACTGTGAAGATGAGTTTTATTTAAAGGGGCCCCCTATAGCTGTCAAGAATTTAAAATGTATATAGCAACCTTCCAGAGACCAAATAAAAAAAGGCTAGTATCTCAGTATAATCTGAGGAATGTATGGAACATTTATGTCTTCCCCAGTGAGCCAGTGCTGATTTGTCTTAAACTTCGCTGGGCGTTGAAGTTACCTCATAGTAAAACCAAACACATCAACTAAATGTAAACACCAATTAATTGTTTGCAAGATTCAAAGGAAAAAAAGACATTTTATGAGCATTGGTTCCAACACAATACTCATATTCTCCACTGAATCAGAATACATTCTTTACAATTTGAATGATTAATTATGAGGTTGGTTTTGGCCTTGGGTGCATTAAACCAAAGTAACAATCAAGCTCTCTTGAATACCAAGTGCTGAAATACCCTTTTGCATTTTTTTTTCAGGGAGACTTGGAAGCAAAAAAAGGGCGCTTGGAAACGACCTGTTTGTTATGTAAAACAAAAAAAACAACAGCCCCCACTTTGCACCCAGCGCAGGAATTCACCGCAATTAACTCTTCAGCGTCGCATGTAAATATGAAAGTTTGAGGCTCAGTAGGCAGGCCCGGCTCACTCACACACAGGGATCCTGGGCCTTTGTTATCCTGGGCCTTTGTTATCCTGGGCCTTTGGCCGGGCGCCACGCTGCCTCAGTTGGCGGCACCTCGGTATAATTTTCTCACAATGGCTGGCGTGTGAGCCGTCCATCATTCCTCTTCTGTGTCTTTCTGCTACCCGTAACCACCCCCTATTTCCAAGCACCTCTCGGACCCCACCCCATTCAAGTTTCCCTGTGTATACGAGTGCCAAGTCTCAGCAGATAGCTGTCGTTCTGCCACGCTGAGTTACGAAGCCAACCGACACTTTCAAGTTTATTTATCGATATGCCTCCTCTCTGGAATAGTGCTCTGAGAGTTGCTTTGCTGACTTTGATTAAATACAAAATTTGCCACACTTGTCTTTGAGTCGGTCAGGTCGGTCATTCATTTTCCAGGTGAACGTTTGCGAACATGCTGTTAAAGGTTTCCTAATCCAACTGAAAATCTTAACGGCTCCTTCAACTGTCATATAAAGGAAGTGCCACAATCTCAGTTTTATTGTTTAAAACTGCTCATGACCAACTTCAGATCAACTTCAAGCTATTGTGATCTTATCTGTATTCCAAGTGGTCCATCAGTGTGTATCTACTTTCCTGAAAAATAGCAATGCCATTCTGGATGCACCTATTTAGAGTTAATTAACAATAGATGGAGTTTGTCAGTCATGACACTCATATACTGTACATCTCATGGTAAGCACTTGATTCATCAAGTTGGGAGTGCAGTATTACATTTGCCGCCAGCCAATCCCTGTCTGGTTTGCTTCATTATTATAGGTATCATGTTCATAGTATAGAGAGATGTCTTAAAGAGAGCTTAAGAAAGAGAACAGAGTGGAGAAAAGTAGTTTTATAAAGTGAGAGAAGCAAGAAAAGCAGGGGTGTATGAGGGAGGGTTTTAAATTTATCACACAGCCCTGGAGTGGAAAGAAGCACCCCTCTTTCCGAAAAGTGGGTTTTCACTTCAATCTAATTCAGTGTGAAGTTTTTAAGACACAGCAGCAATGGCTTCGTGAGATGAATGTGAAATCCAGGCTGACTTTTCCCCATTAAGACAGAACTGTTCCAGAATTTGATCCATTATACAGCTTCTCAGTTTTAGCCCAGTAGTTTTTACCGAAGCTGAAGGACGTAGCAGACCCAATAGAATTTCATAGCAATAGGTTTATCTGATTTATTTTAGACCACATTTGATGTCAGAAGGTTTAATTTTGTGCCTGTTTACATATTATTTTAGTGTCCACTTATTTTATATGTGTCTTTACACATTAACAGGGGTAGCCGTTTTGGTCAAATATTAAGTTAATAATAAGTAATTTTGCTATCTTATGGTATTCTCCTCAGAAATCTTAAATTTTATAAGGCATATGCCATCTAGTGCCATTTACAGCTTTTGGACAAAATAATGGAAACACCACATGGAAAAGGACCGTTACTTTGAAGTAACTAATCTCCAATTCAAAACGCAGCTGCAGAGGTGCCATTAGGTTAATTTCCGATTAGATTAGCGGTACATATGTGTCAGCTACAAAAGAGGTTGGGCATTAGCACATTGATATTTGAGTTATTAAAGCAACTTGAAGCCACTTACAGTTCCAAAGAAGCCAAAAAGTCAGTGCTCGAATTGCATGGGCTCGTTCACAAAAAACTTCGGAATGATTCAATATGTCAATGGGAAAAGCCTCTAATATCATGACAGCTGATGCAGAAGATGGACAGATTGTATCAGAAAGGAGGAACGTGGGTTGTAAGAGAGGACCAATAGGGAGAGACAGACACTTAGGATAGTTACACTGTGCCTCAAATGCACAGCCTGAAAACAATATCACAGAACTGAATCAGCACCTCTAAAAATAGTAGACATGTGAAACACATAACTTGGTGACAGGAGCACAAAACACGGACCCCTGAGCAATGGAAAAACAGTATACAGATTAGTCATCTTCACCCTATTTCCTATATCTAGATGGGTTTACGTTTGGAGAAAGCCAATGGATTCCCCCCCACGGTGAGCGATCCATAAGTGTATGGGCAGCCATACAAATGGGTCAGAAGATTCTTCTCTTACTCATAACGGAATGTTCATATAAGGAATATGATGCTGTTCTACAGGACCACGTACACCCTGTGGTACAAGCACGTTCCAGTATTTCAGAATGATAATTTCCCCGTACACACTGCTAAACAAATTCAGGAGTGGTTTTATGAACACAAGGATGAAGTAAAACGCTTCCTATGGCCTCCCCAATTAACAGATCTGAACATCATTGAACCTCTATAAGACGTTCTGGTACACAGACGGCAAAGTAGAACCTGAGACTTTTCCTCTTGATGAATGGTGCAATGTCCCACTAAACACAGTTCAAAACGTGCAACAACATTCCTATTCAGAACGCAAAGAGTGGTCCTACTCCTAATTAGATTCTTGATATTAAGGACCATTTTCGGTTTTATGTGTGTTGATTTTGATTTTCGCATATAATTCATACAACATAACAATCGTTTCTTTTTTCAGGTGGGGGAGAGGTTGGTGGGGTAACAGTCAGAACTGATCATTTTAAAGACTTACTTCAGTAGGTTATAGCACACATGTGCCACATGACTAACGCAATAGTGCATTTTGCACTTAAACTTTAAGTCACGCTGAGACCAGGGAAGTTATGTCCATCAGCTAGACCTATGCAGAAGTATGAAGAACCCCTTTTTTGGGATTCACCTAAGGTTCCCCTTGAACGTTAGATGGTGTAAATCTCCAGTAGCTCATTCTGTCAGCCTCCCTAATAAGGCTCTCAGTGGGGGCGCAATTATTTAGGATTTCCGAGAGGGGTTTAATGAACACCTCACACTTCGCCAGCAATGTCTGTTTACCGACTCAATCAACCAGACAGGATGTGTGTGTGTGTGTGTGTCAGCTTGCTCTAGATCCCTGCATGGCACTGGAGACTTTCATTAGTCAGTCTTTACTGTTGTGTTTGCTTCCAGGTTTAGGAACGCCAGACTGCGTGGTTTGTTTGAGGAAAGCTGAGTGAGGTGAATCCCACACTCTCTGGTCAGAGTGCCGAGTGTATGTAGATTTACACTGGCTGTTTTACTATCCCTGAATGTTAACGTGAGGCCCAGTGTGTGTGTGTGTGTGTGTGTGTGTGTGTGTGTGTGCATGCGTGCATAAGTGCGCGGTGGAGTCCGGAAAGTGAATGATGAGCTGCATGGAAACGATTATACTGCAAATATATCAGTGCTTTCGTCTGCCTTCCCACTCACTGTAGGGACATGCACTGGTCTCATCGTCGCTCTAACGGGCCGTTAGGATGACAGCATGACGCCAAATAAACCAATGAAGGACGCAGATAAGAAGATGCAGATAAGGCTTGTCAAACTCCAGTGTTTCCCCACAGCCAGAGCTGACGTACCAATAAGAACTGCGGACCTGGCAAAGAGCGGCCCGGTGACATTCTCGCGATCCCTGCCTGTGACAAATAACTGGTAATGAGGATCTGTTGACTTGCCCCAGCAACACCATTCAAGCGGCCTAGTGACTTCACACAGGACGCCATCAAACAGGGAATGCGCCCCCCCCCCCCCCCCCCCCCCCGTGAGGCTGGAGTTAAACCCGGGTGCGGGGGGGGGGTGATAAATGCGGGGCGGCCCGTGTCAGTCCTGTAAACGTAATCTGCAAAGTGTTAATTACAACCCGGCGCCTCTGTGAAGCTGTGTGCGCTCAGGCCGGCTAAGTCGTCAGTCGCATCCTGATCTCCTTTCTTAAACAACTTTGCCCTTGCCGTGGCGACAGCCATGGAAACAGGATTTTCACCCTCTGTGATTCCTGTTTGATCAACTGGTTTCAAGTAAATGAAAGACATGTCAGAAGTCGTGTTTGTATTACTGCTCCTCTGTTGTGATGAAGCCGATGGGCTTCCTGGTTAACTTGGGTCACAGGGGACCGGCCACATTAAGGGTTGACACGCAAGTCCTCGGGACTCAGCTGAGACTCCAAACTAATTGCACCGTGGTTGTAGGTTTCCTCCAAAATGGAAATGCAGAGCTTTATTAGCTCTATTAAAAAGGCCCGGTGTACGACCGATGGGTTTCACACCTCTGGCATCAGCTCGGGATTCTAATCTCTTATAGCACGTTAAGCAGTGTTTAAGTGCTCATTAAGGTTTCGGTGGAATTGCTCCCATCTTTGGTCAAAGTGGCCACTGTTACTGCCACCTAACAGCAGCGGAAATCCTCCATCTGGAATATTATGTGGATAACTAAGGAAGACACTACCCCTTTCACTGATCTCCCTCTGGAAAACACACGTCGGACCCTCCTTTAGATTTTGTTATTTTGTTATTTTGTAATGGCCTCCAAAGGTTGATGGATGGCTCCTCTACAGGTCTCCCTAAGGAGTGGGCTCTCTATCTACACATTCATCTACCACTGTGAGACAGATACGCTTGTTTAGCCAGCACAAAGCCCAGTAAGCTGTTGTCTCTGAGAAAAAGCTGGCCGTCTCCAGACCCACTGGAGGCTGTGATGGCTGGAGCCAGAGTAATGACCTGTGAAATTCACCGATAGAGATGTCCTGTTGCACACAGGTCCGCCGGCACCGGCCCTTGTTCTTAGCCCGCCGCTGATTTATCGGCGTGGGCCTCTGCCGGTGCCATTGGGTTTGTGGGTTTTTATGTGCATTGGCCAAGGGATACTCTTTCTTTTTTTCAAAAGTTCATGCACACATTTTCTACACAGGCTTCCAATGAAACAAAGGCTCAGCAAAATCAGTTGTCGCTCAGGACGAGAGTAATTTAGCTGGACTGAAATGCACTGGCAAAATTCTACTAAACCTCTGCTACTGAAAAAGCTAGTACAAGAAATGTCTTCAGTTGTGGGTAAAATTGTGAAAATATTGTTATGCTCTGAGCTTCCATCTTCAATGTCTGTATGTTTATTTCTTGATATGCAGTACCTGAGAAGTATGTAGACTACTGCCTGGGCTGTCAACGTTTGCTTTGCCTCTCAACCTAATTAGAATGGGGTCCAGGACTCCAGTCTGGTTCAGTAAAGGATTTTTTTTTAAAATGATAGGCAAATCTGAAAGACAAGCACCCCCTGGCACCTTCTGTCTGCTGTCTGTTCTTTAATTAGATACAGTTCGACTTAGTCAACTCAGTTTCACTGTCCAGCTAGATCCTCCCGTGTGAGCTGTAACTGCTCATGACCAGCAATGTGTAACCTGTCATAAGACGACGGATTGTCTGGACTGATTTGACTCTCCGATTTGTATTTCATTGCTGCTCCGAATACTTTGTTTGTATTCGATTTTGTGTTGATTTGTCATCCATCAGTTCTATTCATCTGATCAGTAAACAAATTCATGCGTAGCCACGTTATTAACAGCTTTATCAGTGTATTAATGCATCATAAACAATTGAATATATCTGCCGAGTTCGCATAGCTGTTAGCTCAAGGCTTTTTGTGGCCGTAAAATTTGAGTTTCAGAAACATTCCTTCTGCTCTCTGGCCAATCACACATGCGTGCCTCTTTCTCAAAGTTCAGTTCATACAGGTAACTGACCCAGCGGTTGAAGAAGTGTTTATGGAACCAAGATGACATCAGATACCGAGACTAATCAATATGTTTTCTCCCTGCTTGCCTGCCCTTCAGGTGTCCACGAATGCAGGGGGGTTGGGGTTCCTGTGCCGTAATAACGTAAGCCTAGAGGAAAATGTGACAGATGTGGAGGCCAGTGCCAGTTAGAAGAGCGAGAGTGTGACTGTCAGACATGTCGACTCCGGTGCAGTGATGGATGGCGAGTGAGGTAAGACGGATGACATCGTCTGTCTGAAGCCGTGTTGTCATAGTGGAGGACTGCCGCTTGTCTTGCCTCTTAATATCAGAGGGCAAACTGAAGTTTGTTTACACTGCTTCAGCAGAGTGATTTAGAGACGGACCACTGGAGATGAGGGTGAAAAAAGGTATGCCTTACTGGAGGGTTGTATCGGATTTCTAAACACTCCTTTGAAATGGAGTACCAACAATCGTATAGTTGTAGAGAAGTTAAACAACCAGCACTAGACGAACAAAACAAAAACACAAACATTTTTTTCAACTAGTTCATTACATTCGAATTCTCTGTGTAAACTGATGCAATAGACAGCATCATCTAATACCTATAGCTGACCACAACCTGCCTTAATGGTTATCATTGAAACAATAGCCTTTAGTGGAAAAAGTCCCTTGAGACATAACTGCCGTAGTCTACCAAAACAACAGTGATTTGGGCAGGGTGTTATTACGATGTAAGATGGATTGGAGTCTGGCTTATTTTGCCGGTAGTCAGGGTGTGCTTATGTGTGTATGTGTGTGTGAATGTCGGGGGGGGGGGCGTAGACTCTACATTTCCAGGCCGTTCTGAAGTGGGGGGGGATTACACTGTGTCACACTGTTCATACTGTTTATGCATACCAGGTCACTGTGAGTGCCTCTGTGTCGCTAAAGTGTTTACATGAATTTATTTTGGGCAAATTCCACAGGACCCGGGATGGGGATCTCTATAAATTATGGAATCTAGCGCTTTGTGTAATGATAACTTCTGTCAGTAAGTCATTCTTTGTGACAGTGTTTTTAAGAGTGTGTAAATATATGGCTGGTGAGAGAAAGGGGTGTCTGCCTGTGCGTTGAAAGGTGGAGGGGATCAGGGGACTGGCGGGGGGGGGGGGGGGGGGCTTCTTTTTTACATACAAACAATGCTTAACATGGACTTTTTTTGCCTGTCTGCAAAAATGACTAAAATATTTAACCAAAGCGGGCGCGGGTTATTCAACAGATGTGTACGCTAGCTTTTAAAGTACCACTGGACGAGTGTATGACCTTTACAGTGGGGTGTAATCGTCTTTGCTGGGGAGGGACAAAATGAAAACCTGTGTACTAGTCGGTCGTATGTGTTCAGATCAAGTGAACCACTGTACGTTAGTCTGGAATTATACCACAATAGTCAATAGTAACTGGCCTGCATTGACCTTCCGAAGACGTAAGCCATTTTTATGTATCCACTATGATGTATGGACCATAAAGTCCCATTGACTCTGGATACGTAGACGGATGCAACAGCATTCACTGTTTGAAAGGCGACTCTCCAGGAAAACCACCTCCGTCTGACCTCCCCAATCCATATCTGAAGCGGAACAGAGAACACAGAAAACACTGCTTATCAGTCACGGCTTCAGGTCACATGCCACCCGCGGGTCAAGTGGGACACTGTCCACTCAGGGATAATAGTGGTAAGCGGGCCAGCAGACTGAGGTAAAACTCGGCTGGAGATGTCTAATGTAACGCTACCCCGCTGGTTTCATGGTGGAGCAGCTGGTGACATGCTACTGCAGTTAACGAACCAGAGCATTCTGCTGATTGAATTCAATAAGCCTGTGGATACGACCGTGTTTCAGCGGACATCCCGTATGATTGTATGTGCGTTGCTAAAATGCTTCAGACGTGCAAACAAGTCATAGTCAAGTTGAGTTAAATGCTAAAGACACTGTCTTTCAGATACCAGACAATTACTTGTTATATAAGCTACTGAATGTTTTTTCCTCTCATTTCAAGATGCATTTGAAATTGTACCGGTTACCATTTGTTAAAGTTTGAAGATCTGAAAGTTAATCATTTCTGGCCATTAAAAACACTAACTTCTTCCATTATACAATAAATTGGTGTATCAGGTTTTTTCTGACCTCAGTCATCAATAAAGAGCCTTGGTCTGGCTGCTGGAGTCTCCAGAGGTATGTGGAGTCTGGTGTTTGGAAGCTGTTAGGAGAGTCTTTGACAGAGATCCAGTGCTGTTCTAGGTATGATATGGCTCCAGGGCTGTTGTGAGAAGGGATTTAGCGCTGCTCTGGGCTAGAGTTCTGAAGCAAGTATTTGTAGGGATCTGAAACTAATTCCATGGAATAGTGTGTTATAGTCCAGCCAGCTTCTCACAAAGGTGTGTCTGTCTTCTTCCTGTTGCATCACTGGTAATTGGAGGAGACCATCTAATGTTCATGTGACACAGATGAGAGCGCGGCGTTTGAAGGAAACACCAAGGCTTTGGGCCCAGGGGGCTGAGACTGAGTCACCCTCAATCATATTTAAATCACTTGTATTTTTAAGCATTTTTACTTGTTGGCAATTTGACTTTCCTCCATTATTCGATGTTGGGCAGATGACACAGACAACACAACATAAAGGTCAATAACACGTCTCTATGCTGCTGTAAAAAGTCAAACCAAAACTAAGGAGTGAATTGTGATGAACATGTAAAGGCACCGGCAGTGGGGGTGGGGGGTCACACGTGAGCTCGAGGCATCCCCCCGGCGTTGCTAGCCCAGTTCATGGCCCATGGAGCTTCCCAGCAAGCACAGTCAAGGTGATACTCTGATCTGGACTGTGCCCACCAGCTGGGTCCCTGGAAAGACCACTTCTGACCTCTGCAACCACCTGGGGTCCTCGACGTACAATATTTCCTATCAGATCAGTTAGCATCCAGGAATAGTTATATAACCTGTCGGAGGGAGCAACAGGAGAAAGTGCTTGTTAAATGAATCAGCAAGACTCACCCCACACTGCTGTGACGGCTCACACCTCTACTTGGGTTAACCCTTCAATCTGTTACACTATGGAGGGGAAACACTGTACCCAATTCAGATGGGACTTTTGTTTAAAATGCAACAGCAACATCTAGTGGCTGAATTAATTACTGCGTTATTTTCAGTAGGAACCCGTAATAAGCGGTTGGTCCACATGTTTTTCACACACACACACACACACACACACACACACACACACACACACACACACACACACACACACACACACACACAAAGTTTGTACAGTTAACCTCATGGGATCAGAAAATAGAAATTGCATGCTCCCTTACCCTAATCCTATCCTAAACCTAACCCTAACCTCAATAAAGTAACATTCGTGCATAAACCTTATCTAGGTGTAATGCCTAACCTTAACCCT
>JACXGJ010007168.1:0-31342 GCA_016801105.1 Esox niger | reverse complement strand
TGTGTGTGTGTGTGTGTGTGTGTGTGTGTGTGTGTCTGTGTGTGTGTGTTTGTGTCTGTGTTTGTGTTTGTGGGGAGGGTGTCCGGGGGTAACTCCTCATTAGTTGTTTTAACACTTACACACAAACAGGCACATTAACAGTGGCGTACAATCAGGCTGTGCTTGTGGACTGGGGCCCGCGGCAGCAAGGGGACTTTAGGGTCTGAAACACTGGCTGTAGGACCATGGCCTTTGCAGAAAGCCGTATGGTCTCTGGAAATTCCACTGATTATTCCACTGAGTCCACTGTAGTCGCTAACAAAAATAAACATAATGATGACATAAATATATTCACTTAATATTATACATTTCACTGATTCATTTAAAGTTGCTACATCTAAAATGTTATCCACATGTGGGAGTTCAGTGAATTGCAACAGTATTCAGCAATACAGTTTCTTTTTTAATCTTATTCAAGCCATCTAAATTCTTCTGAAAAAAATAAATGTCCTAAATATTGACATGCCTGCATTAGAACCTTTTGTCCTCTTTCATGGCCCAGACAACAGCCCTGAGTCTTTCATATTGTGTGATGAGGTGAGAAAACACAGCATGGCACATGTGACCATTCACCCATGCGGAATCTCTACAGATTCTTAAAACACTTTGAATCCCGCATGTAGACTCCCCTCTTCAGCTCACTTTACAGGTATCAAATAGAATGTAAGTCAGTGGAATGGAATTGTAACAGATAATGTGATTAGTGAACCAGTTTGTGTTATTCTGGAGGAATGCTTGTCCTGCTGGAAGATCCAAAGAGGACACAGTTTTTACTCCTAGTTGATGAACTCAGATTTTGGTTTAATATCATTGTACTTGAGTCCATGATGTCACTTATCTACACCCAGGGAGATGGAAGCAAAACAGCCTCACAACATAATTTACTCATCTCCATACTGTACATGTTTTTGTCTGCATTGCAAAATCCACCTCTGGTGTTTGTATTCAATTAGCTGTTTTGTAATTATCTGACCACAGAACCCAGTTACTATGTACAATTTCCAATTACGTTTAGGTAACTTCAAGGGGCTAAAGTTTCATCTTGATTAGAGTGGAGGTTTCTTCTGCCAAGGCATCCACTTAAGAGTTCTTAATGATTCAGATGAACTTGAAAAAGTATATATATCAATGCAAAGATACTTCTATTAGATTAGGTCCATATGAATTTCAAGAGGTGCCAATAATCGTGAGAAAAATATAAATTTTGCAACCAAAGAAGTTAACATACAATTTTTTTGTCATTGAAGTACAGTATTGTGTTTTTAAGGTCAAGCGTGTGTTGTGCTTTTTACAAATTAGTATAAATGGTGACCTCCACAATTTATGACACCCGTAGTAGAGCTGAGGGTCCTTGGAATACATATTCCTTTTTGTCTGTGAATAGGCTTTGTCTGTGTCTGGACAGTGTAGACCATTCCCATGGAGGGCAGCTGTCATACCATTTCCTAAATATAGTGTCTATGACCCTGAAATATCACAATGAGTATTATTATAAACTAGTTCAGGAAACGGTCAATTGCTGGATATCCCCCTAGTACTGTCATAAGGCATGCTGAGGTAATATACCGATTCAAAATATGTTTGAATGCTGTTGTTTTCGATTGATTTGCTAATTTTTGCAAGCAATCGTCCCCTGTTGCGGCCCCATTAAAACTGGTATTACTTTGAGCTTTGCTGCGGTTACCATGCCTGTCATGAATCTCTTGGGTGAAAAGCTGTTGCATTTCTGACCAGACTGTTTAGGTGTTATGAAATTGCCTGGTCTATTGTCACATAGTAAAGACCTGTGTGCGTTCTAAGGCGCTAAGATGCAACAATTTGGCCGGAAAGTCCCTGGGAGCGCAAGTGAACGTACATTTTATTATCAAGGGCTTCTTTGGTCATGGCCAGATAGTGGTGGGATAGGGGTAGATGGGCATTGTGATTCATTCCGCACATGAGTTTGATTTTGCTACACATTCATACACACACACACACACACACACACACACAGTGCCTATGTCTATTGTATGCACATACCAGTTTAACATACTCAAACATGTTCTGAGGGCAGTAAGAAATGTTATTGGTACAGGCAAACATCCAATCAAAATAGAAAGGAGGTGGTAACATTTCTTTCTGCCCTCAGAACATGTTTGAGTAAGTAAAACTGGAATGTGCTATTGGCTGCACGATGTAATGGTGTGAATACTGATTAATATGTGTGAGTAAGAAACTCTTTAGATGATACACTGGAAATAGGAATATTGTGGTTTGGAATTGATAGTATATCTTTTCGTATGCCCAATTTGTAAGTTCTGCACTGCTTTAATTCTGAACTGCTTTGATAATGTGACACTGAAAGTATTTTTTAGCAGAAAATGATATCACTTTTAACTGTATAGGAACGATGGAGGGTGTTTACATGTAAGCTTAATCAGAAGTGACAAGGACAGCAAAACAAGAGGTTGTTTTATAACCAGATATTCTACTGTGCATGGCAGAAAGAGGCCACAATTTGTTTTTAAGGAGAATTTCAAAATTTCTCTCAACAAGGATGTGGTGGTCTGTACGTTGTTGTTTTTCCAATTCTAGGTGGCTTCTAAGGTAAGGTTTTACCATGAAAAATTTGAGTTTGGTCAAGATATGCAATGTTTCCTTTAGTCTGTCCTTTTCATCTTGACCATTCATATAAATTATCTCAATGTTCAGCCTTTAGCTGTGTTGAAGCTGAAACAGATTGTGCTTGAATTGTGTTTATATTGTTTTTGTACATCTGTTTTATTTAATCTGATTTGTCAATCTTCTTCTGTTGGAGCTAATGTTTGGTGCTGCTATCTGAGAAGGGCTCTACAAATAGCAGCAAAAATAAATGCAGCTTTGAAGTTGAGAGGGAAAGAGATGAAGAGAGAGGAGAGAAGCTATGGATAGATCTGAGGCTTTGAAAATGGTCCTTTGGAGTTTAATGCTCTGTGGCAGTTTCTTTTTTTGCCTTTGTCTACCTGCTTTTGAGGTGAGTGGGAGAGACATTTGAAATGAAAGCTATGATTGTGGCATCAGAAACGATTAGAGCTTTTTCTTCAGATGTGTCTGACTGAAGTAGCGTCCACCTGACAGGTGTTGGATGATCCCCTTTTTGGAGGTGTCACTGAGAACGTACAAATTGTGAAATTATAGTTATCCTACTTAAGGTATCTTTCCTAACTTTGTTCACAAATGTTTTCCAATAAGACATGAAAAGTAAGGCAAGAAGTCGGATGGTCTGCATCATTGTTCACACCTGATGCCTCATGAACCATGTGAATACAGTAGAAAACACCATGGAGTATGGAACTTTAATTTAGTTGAATCCATAGAATGGTCCTTTGGAGGGAAGTTGTTTACATATACTGTAAGGGTTTGACATTTGTATCTAATCACATTGAGATATTATTATTTCGATGTTGGCACATATATTACTCGTTGGCCCATAATCAGGGCTCAATTTATGGAGAACTGCAATAGATTTAACTTTGATGTTAGAGGTTTCCTTGCCCTGAAGTTAGTTTATGGGCCAAGAGAAACTGTAATCCATGGTAAATTGACTGAGAACCCTTTCTTATTTTCAGCAACAACCAGGGAGCAATTAGGTTTTACTGCCATTCTCAGGGACAAGACAGCCCTTTTCTTACCTTGCCAGCTCTGGAATTTGACATAGCTTCTTTTCAGTAACTGGTCAGATGCTCCAACCACTAGGCTACCCTGCTACCTCATCTGGTTTGTGTTGCTTTGAACCCATTTTAAGTGGTTGGCTTGCTGTAAACCCCCACCCACCCGTTACTAGTGCATGTTGTTCTGCCCTGTACGGAGCTCACCTAGCCTCGGTGTAACCAGTTTTCCATGCTGACCCGTGAGTGGAGATTGCACATGCCTGGAATCTAAACATATGTGACCTTCTGACACAATGCTAACCCTTTTTCACACATATGTCAGCAGCAGTTTCAGTAGATTGTAAATATTTTATTATTATATTATAATATAAAAGCATTCAGGATAAACCACTATCAGTTAAAAATGAAAATAAAAAGAATAAAGCTAGCTAATTAACAGCAAACTTTACATCATTCATGAACATCAACGATCAACTGATTGCCCTTTCAGATCCGTTCTGGTTTCTATCATGTTTTTAAGAGGTATTACCTTGCTTCCGATTTGTGATGATTTGTGTGTAGTTGCAGGAATAAATAAGCCAATTCTTAATTGCATAAAACATTTTTTGGATCTCCGACAACAGTGTTTTGAACGAATTGAGGGAATTGGTGAGTGAACACATTTTGTTTTGAGCAACTGACCCCAGCAATCCCTTGGGTGGGATTAGTGTAGAATTTTTGGAGTCTGCATATAGTATCTTCTTAATATATTCTAGTAGCCTACATGTCCTCATGTTGGATACAGAATGTTATTGGAATCCTATCAATTATATTCATTTATCAGAGATCAAATTCAATTTGAACAAAGTCATGTTGATCAGAAATGCTAATGATCTTGGTTATTATAACTAAAGAAAGTATTTTAGGACAATCTGATATGCTGGGTGTCTAAATCCTCTTTCTCTACCCTTTTGAGGTGGAAACACAGATTCACCTCTTCTGTCCCTCTCATTAATTTCTGCTTTCTAAGAGGGCTTTCTCAGGTCCTCACCATCTCTATCGCTTAATTTGCATCATGGCTCTATGCTTCGCGTTGCTGGCTGCCCAAGTGTTTCTCCTCGTCTCAGCTGGCTAATTGGTTCCCATCTGTTGGGAGAAAGAGAGGGACATTGAGGTCTGCACCAAATCCAGGCTAATTTGTGTCTAGATTTTTACCCCGTCGACTATTGTTGCTGGGACAATGGCATTCTGTTAACTGTTTCAGTGGTGTTCGACTCAGCTATGCATCTTGTTGTAGGTGTCCAATGACTGGTTGTTTTGTTCTGTTTAACTTAATCATATTAAGAATAGGATTGATGGACCGTAGATGAACTTGTCGGAAATGTACAAAAACAATGCATCCTTTTATATAAAATAAAAGAGAATGATTTTACATTTCACTTGTAGCACTGGATGTCCTAAGAAGAATTTTGACATTTTACTGTGAGACAAGGCCATGCCCACATTTTTCTCATAGGTCTTCCCAAACCGTCGATAACATTATTCATCTTGAAATGCGTCCTATGTTTGCCCTTGTGAGTTGTTAGTGAGCCCTTCCATTACATGTGAAGTATTCTGAAGTACAGACAGTCCCAGCTGTGTTGTTGCTATTCTATTGTCAGTGTTCTATTCTGACCAATTAGAAACCATGCAGTACTTCCTCCGCTTGTTCTCAGCACTGCCTATAATCGCACACTTATCTAGCAGCTCAGAAGCAGGATGCAAACCACCCGTGCTGTTGAGGAAGTGGTGAGGTCCAAAGCTCGGTGATGATCTGCGGTTGACAGACTAGCACCCTCTCAAACATGAACTAGACACACTTTTAGAGGAACACAGTGTCAGCGCACAGATGGCTGTTCACAGGAGCATAAGAAAATCTATTTTGTCTTTAACCCGCAGAGGTAAAACCAAATTAAATGTTTGAAAAGACAAATCGTAGGGGGTAGCCCCATGGGCCCTGGTCAAAAGTTGTGAACTATGAAGGGAATAGTGCGGTATTTGGAAGGCATCCATAACCTCGGTGCCAACGGCTACCTACATGCATTCAGTTGGCAATTCACCCAGTCAAAAGGCAGTCCATTGGATCTCGGCCATCGTGCGCCACTTATCATGCCGCCTTGTCTCTCTTGAAAGTTCAATAAGACAACATTCTCTGTTCGGCTTTCAAGTGCTTTTACGTCTGCCTGTTCCTAATGCATAATATTACTCCCCCGGGATCTCCTGTTAAATCAAACAAATGCAACCTGTTTGAAAACATGTTTGTACCGCTCATCTGAGTGAGCCTGCTTGAGATGGAGATTGTGGGCTGTAATTAAGCAATAAGGCCAGACAGGCTGTGGTATATTAGCCACACCCGACAACACCCAGAGGCGCCTTGCAAGAATGCAATACCTTACATTGTATCGGCTGCATGCTATATAATCACATTATTTTGTGGGGACATACGGGAACTTTCACTTCTTTTTCGGGGACAACAAATGACACTCGCCAAAGACTAATGTAAAATAGCAGTACAAAACAACACTAAAGCAAAACCACCAGAATTATAATCGTTTTTAAATTACCCAAAATATATTATGTGAAATGTATGTCCACTATGCCTGCCATAGAATGTGCAAGATGCATAGAAAATATTAATTTGGTCCATCTTGAATCATGTCCATTTAGTCTCCCAGCATCAAACTGGTGTAATAACACCATTTTGGTGTCCTAACCTCTATTCCAACATTATACTCATATGTCTATTCCTACATTATAGAGTCTCCAGGTAAGCAATTGCCAGTGAAATAATTTACTTTTCATTTCTCCTAAACAAATAGGGTGCAAGCTATCAATAGCAACTTGCTCTGACAAATGACCTAGCTAGCTACGTTTGACCGGCCAGTGTTTAGCGCCGGTCAGTCTGCAGCTAATACGTATTATCAGTGACACTGATAGCACTACAGCATGACAACAAAAGTAAAAGGTGCCAAATTGAATGGCAAGAGGGACAACCAACTACACAGCAAATATTTGGCATAACAAACGTTGTTAATTTTAGTCAGCCAGTTTGTCTTGTTTATGCTGTTGTAGCCTATGCAGAATGCAGGTTTATTTTCCCTCTCAATGGGGTGTGGAGATGAGGGCCTACTCTGGATAATGTATTAGTGGTCTAAGGTTTATACCACATCTGAAGACTGTTCTAAGGCACGGAATACAGCCTTAACCAGAGAGCCCCAATGTGGTTGCTATTATAACTCATTATCCACATCATTTGAAAGTAAACATTTAAAAATGTTTAATGCTGGTGTTATATGGTCTCGTATACCATGGTTTTAATCAGCATGCAGGGATTGAAACACCTGATTATTAGCCTATATATATTTGGTTACTAAGCTGCTCCAGTTCTGGATACTTGAGTTGACAAAATGTCACTTTATTTTTCTACAAAAACATTTCTTTCTCCATCTTTCTCTCCCCTCACAATCTCTGTCTTTCTAGGTCTTACTCGCTCACTTTTCTCACCGCTCCATCTCTCTATCTTCGTACATGACTCTGTGACTTATCATGCTTCTTATCCCTTTCCTTTCCGTGAGAGCGATTTGAAAGATATGCACTTTAACAAGGATTGACACTTAAAAAAGGATTTCTGACAGTTGATGGGCTGTCAGCTGTGAACCTCTATAATGAGGGAAGGTCTTTGTATCCGCCATTGTAAAATGAGTGAAATGCATTATGCAGAGGCAGGCTTTACAGGTGGGAGGAAACAGAGAATAAGATGTTTGGGTCTGTTACATTAAATCTCCTTTCTCAGCACAGAAATAAGGAGTGAATGTCTCCACTGCGATATTGAGATGGAGAACGAAAGGGAGATCACATTATACTCAATTCAACGAGTATTGAGACACATCTAGTTCTTTGGGCACATTGTTAACAGTGCTAGTACATGTTTCCGCCTGATCGTCGGCAGATGTTAGTGTTTCATTCTCTGAGTCTCTTGCAGAAATTCTATTTGTTTTTCTATTCTGTATAAAATTTGCTCTCCACAAATGTGGACCCAGTGAGACACTGGTCACAAATGGTACCCTATACTCTGCAGGATACATATTATTTGATCAGAGCATGGGCAAAGTAGTGCACTGCATTCAAAATAGGGTGTCATTTTGGATGTGCTTACCATATTTTCCTTAATGACAGTATTTAAATAATCTCTTATTTCTGACTTATCAAGTTTTGCCTCACTGTTTCCAAATAAGCTCACAATTTCACCATCTCTGGAGTGTTCAGAGGACAACCATTCCTATCGATAAATTATCTTATTTCTAGCTTCCTGGATGTATTGTATCCTGGGGCTGCAAGCCAAATGGCACCCAATTTCCTGCGTATTGCACTGCTTTTAACCAGAACCACGGGGACCCTATGCAGTCTGATCAAATGTAGTGCACTAAAAAGGCACGCCATTTGGGATGCAGCGGTGACTAATGGTGATGGAGACTAATGGCGACAGCTAATACATCCATTGTTGTCAGATGAAGATCATTTACTCTGCTTCTAGCAAGCTGTTAAGACAATGGGAGACGGTGGAAATGGAGCATTTTCAGTGTTGTCAGTGGTTATTTTATTCTACTGTAAACTGTAGCTTAACCCGCCATGATCTTCATGAACGAACGCGTCACGTCAGGTATTTCGTGAAAGAACGCGTCACGTCAGGTATTTCATAGAGCACTTTGGTTTCACGGCATTGGTTTCCGTTCAAATTTGGATTTGTTCTGTACAGATCCTATTCATTTGGAACTGTCTATATGCTGTATATAAGTAATGGGTAATCGGAAGGGACCGTAAACACAAAGACGTCTATAATTGGTCAGATGCTTGATTGTAGATACTGCTATAGGCCAATGTATGGGCCAAATCTTCCCTTTAGTTACGATATTTGAAAATTCCTGATTCAAAATTGGGATTTTTCCAAAGCACCGGAGCTAATGCTGTTTACAGTCTCAAGCATCCCGCCAAATCAGATCTACTCTGCCATTGATGTTAATGGGGTCTCTCCATGGGAGATGCATTTAATGGGTGGTGAACCAACCAGTAGGGCCTGGACTTGTCAGGAACTCACAATACGATTATCACAACATGACACTAGTTTGGAAAATCAAGTGTCAGTGTTGGCCAGAGACATTGAATAGTCTGATAACATCCTACACAAGCCGTTATTATGAGCCATTCGTCGCTCACTAGCGATTAATGGGCAAATAATAAATGTGAATGATGACTGAGTGGACCTTACTGGAGTGGATGGAGTGTTTGGTAAATTGCCTGGTTCTTTGGAGGCTCTCCAGGCTCTTTTAGGGGTGACATTTTTTTGTCTTGTGTACCGGGGAATCCGTCCGTCAGTCAGTCAGTCTGCCTGGCTCATCACTGATATTTATCCCAGGCTGGAGTTCAGAACTCTTGCGTGTTATCAAATCGAGAACACCTCCGGACAATGTTTCCTTCTTGTTTAACATCGTTTTTGTACAAGACTGGACAAACCTGGTGGTTGAAACCAGAACCATCATCCCTGGCTGTGTTTGGGCCATATGGGAAAACAGTTGCCTGAGTGCCCGTCTGTTTTTGCCATTGTGCCAACTCCTTGTTTTGTGTTTGCATACCAAACAACTGAGCTGGCAAGAGAACAAACATATCTGGGACCAGGACAGGAAATCTCAAAATGGAATGACTTTAGGGTTGATTGGGTTGCTGCAGCTCCTTACACTCTTACCAGTGTAAAAATACGTGTTAAAAATAGCAGATTAGGTCATTGAGGAGCAACTAAATTGGAATGCAGGGGCTGTACAGTAATGTGCTATACATGATGTCAGAACTCAGACGCTGTTTGGCTTTGACTGACAGCCATTCTTTACTTTAGCGCTGCGCTGTGCAAGGTGCCCTTATCTCTCCCACTAATTGGACAACTTTGCAAATGTTTTGTATTCCGAGTGAGGGATCATGCTGTTTTATTAACCGGACTCAATATATTCGAAAAGATGAGTCGTTGGGGATTATAATAAACCCAGTGAGCCTAGTGAGTCCAAATGACAATTTCAAATGTCCATATCATTAAACTCCCATCATACAGTGTGAATGTTTACGATCACTTTGTTTGATGTACGGTTAGAAGATGACATGGTTTGTTCCCTGGGTTGTTCTGAACAGAATGTGTCTGATGGGAAGAAAAGGCTCAGCAGACAACACACATGAATGCACTCGGGACTCCTTTCTATCCGCACCAGGGTTCCGATCCGTTTCTCTGAACTGACTTGTGAAAGCCTAACATTGTACGTCTCATTGTTGGCAGTAGAACACGTTTTCGAACGATGTCCATCTGACCCAGGTTGTCTTTTGTAGCGGGATGCCTTTGTGTTGCGTGATCAAAAACAGCTATTGCGTGATAGAGGCGACGCGGGATGGTGCTGTTATTAAAGCCACTAGAAGGGCGCTTGTTCTGATGTTGTCGATGGCACCGTTAGGAGAGCGACAAACTAAAATCCCCTTTATAGACGAACTCTTCGTTAAATTGGGGGGAAATTACTGCACACACTTTGTTTGTGTGGTGGCTTCTTGGAAACATCATTAAATATAAGTATGCATAATAGAAATAGTTAACAGCATAATGGCTTGATGTGTCAAGTGAACTGTTGTGCCCTCATCTTTAGCCCAATAGTGTCCCCACCATCTCCAGACCGTATTGATACCATAATATGCGTATGCTTTTCATACAGTATTTCGTCTTTAACAACGTTTAAATTTAGCCCTATTCATTTAGGCCAATTCCCGCAAGTGCACGGCCTAATGATTATCATCATTACCTTGAAGAAAAAGGCTGTAATTTGTCGCGTGGGAAACATTTGTCAAATGATCCGGATATAATTGATGGATGGAGTGTGAAGAAATATTATAGAGAGAGAACTGCATGATGTGGTGAGAAAGAGGTGAAGAGATAGACAGACAAAGGAAATGAAGGAAGGACGGGGGAGGAAGAGAGGGGGAGAGAAAGAAGGAAGTGACAGAGGGATGGAGAAGAAAAACAGCGGGAGAGAAGGTGGGACGGTGACAGAAGGGCACGAGAGCAGGTTGACATCTTGTTGAGTCAAATCTGCCACCCCCCCAAGGCTCACAGTTTGCTTCGATGTTGAGGGTGGAGCTTGCGTTTTAAATTGGCTGCATTCTCTGAGAAGACCTATGACCAGGGTTAGTGCTTATACCTAACTTAAGCCCTAACCCATAACCATTACTTAAACCTAACCCTGAACATTGACCTTAACATTTTGGATCTGAACTTCAAAGCTGGGACATAAACTCACCCTCATAATTTTGTGAACCTATACTTTAATTTCGGCCTACTTGGCAGAACTGCCTCCAGAACAAGATTCATGATCAAAAAGGCTAACTTTCTGAGGGCGGGGGAGAAGGTGTGAAAATAACCAGAAGACAACATGACAGTGAGTGATGAATGCTTCAGAGTTAGCTTGATGGTTACAGTAAAATATCTCTGAGCTGTGAAGGTCTAACCCTAAACAAAGTGTAACATAAAGTTGTGACAGAGAACAGAGACAAGACCCCTCTGAGAAGGATGTTTCAACCATTCTAAGTGGCACTGCAACACCTATTGGGCTGTGGTTTTACTAGTTTGGGATGCAGGCGGTTTCATTTGTTAGGTAGAGCTGTTGACAATGCACTTGATCTGTGACCTGTTTATTGACAAGACGCTGAACTGCAGCCACTAGACTCATCAACAATAAATCAAAATGGTACCTCTTAGGCATGTCTTCCATTCCTCTCAATCAAATTAAAATTGATTTATTGGCATGATGTAACCATGTAAATATTGCCGAAGGACCCACTTGGGATAATTATTATTATTTAAGGAATCATTAAAGGAACAATACAATTTTACCAAGATTATTTTTAGAACAATAATGAAGACAAGAAAAAAACGAAAACACACGCTATACAATGGCGATAGAGACAGGTTTGCTGGTCTGCCTGACTCTGCCCTTGATTCTGAGGCAGTCGGCAACGTAGTGCGATTCCAATACACAGTTCTCTGCCTCCTGCCCCAAAAGCTTGGGGAGACTGATTTCATCAGAGGTCTTTGAAACCTTGAATAATGGGCTCACATTTTGGGAAATATCACTGTAATTGTCTTATATATCTGACATTTTGTCAGGGAAAAGCCGCTCTATCTCAGGTTCTGCTGTTGTACAGCGATTCACAGCCGTTACTGCTTTGTCAGTCTCTCTCTTCTCTCCTTCTTTCTCTCAAATGCAATTAATCCAATGAGATGGAAAGGAACTCTGAATGCTCATAGTCTCCAGTCCAACCCTTTGTCAGCTTTAATCTGCATATTTAGCTAGACTGTTTGATTAGTCTGTGATGCAAATCATCATATGTGTCCCAAATGACTCTTTATGGGCCTTGGTCAAAAGTAGCGCACTACTGTACAAAGAATAGGGTGCTATTTGGGGCGTCAGTAACTTCTGCCTCCAAGCTCGTCTGGTTTGTATCGCTGTGTACTTAACAGATACCTCACCTGACCCACATTCGAACATCTGCCTGTCTGTCTGTGTAAAAGTTCTGGGTTATATGGGGAATAGTGGTCCATTTGGGATGCGCTTTCAGTAGGCCAACTTGCTCTCTTACATGCACGGCTTCATTATTTAATGTGGACGCTGACGCCGCGTTGAAATGTTCTGAGGACATTAGCGAGACAACCACAACGCCTCCACGTTGTGTTGCTAGCATATGGCAATCGTATTATACAGTCTGGTGGAGATCAGAGGCCCGCCCCGTGCAGGTCACTTCGTAGGAGTGTGATGCCTTCAACGCCGGGGTCATGGGTTAAAAAAGTATTATAAATGTATGTACTCTCAACTGTATAAGGCGCTCTGGAAAAAGGGTCTGCTAAATTGCTTTACTGTAAATGTCCAAATGGAACCCTATGTCATATATAGCGATATAGATATAGTGCCCTATTTTTAACTAGACCTCATAAAACCCTGTTCATGAATAACACTATGGTGGGCTTTTTGTGATGAATGGGTTCATTCATATATTTTCAGCCAATAAAACGCATACGAAACAGGACTCATACACTATGTAGGAGACGGGATGCCTTTTTAGGGCCTGGGCTAGCTTATACATGAGGCAGGTCTTTTCGATTGGTATGGAAGTGGAGCTATCTTCCATTTCTCCCTGGTGTCCTCTGTCCGATGGCCAGGTAGCAAGAATTATATTCTCCCTGTAAGTCACTCCCTTTCTGCCTGCCTAGCCACAGGCATCTCATTTTACTTTCAGATTTGAGTCGGGATTGAATCTGAAAGTTATTTCCTCTACCGAACAATTGCCTTTTGGTGGCGGCTTGGTCGAGCTGGAGCCGAACAAGGTTTTTGCCGAGTGTAAATTATTGTCTCCACCTGGGATGCCGCTGGATAGGAGGGGACGCGTGGGTGTTTCAGAGTAACCCCCCCCACTGTGTCAAGCTTGCTTTGGGACTGGTTGTTGAAACGCCACCCTACTGTGTTGAATCTATGGGATGGAGGAGCCAAAACAAAGACATGTGGAGATCCTGATTGGGGTTTATTTCCCAGTTACAAGGGCACCTAAAATGCGCCCCAAATGGCACTCTACTCCCTAGCCTGTATAGGGCACTGCTTTGAAGGGGAGCCCTTAGGGATGAAATAGATCTTCCAAAAAGTTACTTCTTAGTGAAACCTTGTCAATCAGAAAGAGAGAGGGAGAGAGAGAACAGAATGTCCATGTCAAGGACGCTGGATACACAACTCTTTTTCCTTTTCATCCCCTTTGGCCAACTGAGTCAATCAAGACACTATGTACTCTGTTACTTATTTTTCATTTCTCATTTTCTGTCACTTTCTGTTTCTCCCATGTCCATTTCTCTTCCTCTTCCTCTCAGTGTCAGGTTTTCTCTCTTCCTCTCGCTCTCTCCGTCACTCTCTCTCCCTCTCTCGGTCTCTTTTTCTCTCGCTCTGCTTCTATCTTATGCTGCCTCAAATTTTTTTCTGCGACCACAATAAAGATGCTGCAGTTGTTTTGGGTGTGTGTATTTGCGTTATTTGTGTGACTGTGTTGTATGGTTTTCCACGTTATCTAACATTATTAGACTGTCCTCTTGACAGTAGCAACACACATCATGTCTGAATGGGAGTTAGAACAGTCAACACCTACAAATATCTTGGCATTTGACTTTTCTGCTCATTCTCTTTCAGTACCCATACAACCCACCTTCACTCTGAAGTTAAACCCTTTATTTTACTACTGTATGGTGATGTAGTCCACATGCTTGCCGTTAAGCAGCTCCTTAGTAAATGAAATGTAATTCACCACACTGGAAACTGCTTTGATACCAGATACCCTTCAACATTCATCACTGTGACCTTTACACTCTCGTTAAGTCGCACTCCCTACATACACAACACCCAACTCGCTGGTACAAACTTGTTCACCACTCCCCTTTCGGTAAAAGCCTGCAGTAACTCAACTGATCCCATAACATCTGTTACTCCAGCAGTAACCTGCTCAGTGGTATACCTCCTTTCTTCAACCTTTGTTTTAGTGTGCCGCCACCAGTGACTGGAACGAGTTACAAAAATACCCTCAGGCTTGAAACTTTCATCTTACCCATGCTTTTGATCTGTGCACCTACTGAACCTGACAAACCTGTGTGGCTGACTGTGCTTAGTGAAATGAATGACATTTTACAATTCTTTCGAGCCGCAGACATCGTTGGAAGTGTACAAACACTTCAGGGTGCTGGGTTCAGTTTAGGGGATAGGCTTAGAATGATGGCTTTGGGGAAAATGTCTTTTTATGGACATATATTGTTGACCCCAACAGTCCTCAGAAGTATAGTAAAGTATAACCGTGCACGTGTGTGTTTGTGCGTGTGAGTTAATTCACATATGTGGAAATGGAAGTAGAAGAAGGTAATCATCACATACACACAATGCGTACACAGCCAATGCCTCAATGGCCTGACCTGTCTTTAGTTACTTAACCTGCTAGCTAGCCAAGTGCACATGCAAGAGTAGGACAAATAAGGCCACTCTGACAACCACTTCAGTGATGATATGTCATCCTGCACATTAGGTGTCCACTCCACTGTGTCTCGACCGTGGCCCTTCCATTAGGCTGTGTCGGTGTCCTGAACCCTTGACCTCACTTTAGCTGGCCGGTCTGCGGACGAGTGTTAACTGTGGGTGGCCGCTGATATTTTTCTCCCGGCGAGAGATGGAATCAGAGGCCGGGGTTCTGATAGGGGGAGAACGGGCCAGGCCGTAGGGCATTACTGGCAAAGCATCACATCAGCTGGTCCATCTTCAGTCCCGTGGGCCGGTCTAAATGGAGAGTTTAACAATGACGGTTTCTGGTCCCAATCTGTTAATGAAAGGAAGTGTGCGGTTTTACAAGGAGATTTACTGGCAGAGCAGAGAGCCTGGGGGTGCAACTGTTCACTATACATGCCAAACCAGCCAGACCGTTCCATTCTGGCTGATGGTAATGTTCAACTTTCCCAAGACAACATCCTGTGTATGTGAGTCTCGTGGGCCTAAACGTGAGGCGTGTGATTCGATTGGCCTGTAATCTAATACATACCAGAGGTTTTCAGAAACGCTTGCACCTCCCAAATGATGCACTGTTTGATGTTCTTTACCTTTTGACCGGAGCCTGTGGGGAATAGAGGCCACTTGAGATGGGTGACCCTGGCCCAGGTTAAGGCTGCATATATACAGCAGTTTAATCTGAATACTAAATGTTATTAAAAGCCTTTCCTTCCCTCCCTGAGATTGGGGGCGTCCGATGTAGCACCCTGTTTTCTACATAGCTCACTGCATTTGAATAGTTCACTCAGGAACCGGTGGAAAACAACCCACTACATAGGGAATAGGGTAACATTTGGGACGCTGCCGAGGATAGTGTGTACTTGTTAATGAGAAAAGCACCCCAGGGCCTATTGCATTCATTGTGCAGCAGGGCAGCAGCTAGCGTGGTACATTCAGTAATTAATTGCTTTAGTGCCTGGACAGCACTGTAATGGTTCAGGAGATAAACAAATAGACTTGCCTGTATGTATAATGTGTGTGTGTGTGAGCGCTATGTCCTGCAATCTTTCTCTCTCTCTCTTTCTCTCTCTATCTCTTTCTCTCTTTCTCTCTCTCTCTCTCTCTCTATCTCTGTCTCTCTCTATTTCTCTATCTATCTATACCACTCTGTTTTGTGTTCTCATTGTAGCTGTCTTCCCCAACCCTCTCTTTCGTATTTTTTTTTTGTCTATCGGCAAAGAGATGAACAGTAGGTCATAACAAAATGTTTAGATGGCACTTCTCAGACGTCGTGAGATCACGCAGCTCTACGTGGAGCGGGGCAAATGCGAGGATCAGACTAGCCTGATTGGTCTTTGGCTTAGACAACTGTTGTGGCGTTGGTTGCAGGTCTCTCCACGACCCCAAACAAATAATAGGTGACCGACAGTTGACTCTTCGTTTGACCTATATAATGCCCTAGATAATATTTGTTTTACATGAACTTGTTCTTATGTACGCGCGCTTGAAAAATGCCATGGGTCACGGAAGCTTTTAAAAGTGCTCCAAAACACTGGAAAACAGAGACATAAAAGGTACTTATCTTTTCCTTATGTCATTGTGCGGTAGATAGCCTTGTGCTTTGTGTGTCTTAGAGTGGCTCAAATCCTCAACCCACAGTGAATCCTTAAGCTGGTGATGTGAAAATCTGTCGTTCTTTCCTTGGCAAGTCACTGACCCTCAACTGTTCCTGTAAGATGCTCTGGATGGGACTGTCCGCTAAACGACAATATCAGGTTATTTGAGTTTCTGTTTTAATTGCACCATGGCTCCAGGTGTTGTTGCACAATACACTAGTTTTGTTTTTCACTTTACTTTTCATGGAAAAAATAACCAGGTCACTGTCATCCATTGTGATCCTGGTCATTGTCAGTACACCTGCATTTTTAAAATGTACCACATTTGTTTCTTTGGCAGGAGCTATTCAACTCTTGCCCAGGAAGGCCAAAATATTTCTGTTTTTCATCCTCTCCTTCCAATCAGTGATTGCTTGACCTGGGACACCAAGTGAGTTTAATTAACTACCAGGTAGGCAAAAACCAGAAATGTTTTGACTCTTCAGGACTGGAGTGGAAGAACCCGTAGCTATGGATTTGTCCTGAGACAGAGGTGGATCAGATAGGACACCATGAAAGAAAATCTATTTGCGGCAGATCAACTAAAACAATCTTGGTCGACCAACATCCTAAACAATCGACCGCTGGACAAAATGACCAGCAACGATTGAAGAGTTGGCTGAGACACAAATAGATCCAGGCTAGGGAAATCAAATGATGTGTGATATAATTCCTTCCCACAGATCTCAAGATCCACAGTCTCTCTGCTACATACAGAGAATGTCTGTCAGTCAGCCTGGCTGTCAGGCTGTCTCGCTCCCTTCTTTTGCCATTGTCTGTAAACACTGCAGACAGCCGGGCTGTAGAACCAAAGCCATGGAGAGAGAGAGGCAATAATGGATGAAGAGAACAGCAGAACAGTAGACCTGAATGAAAGGATAAGACAAGTGCTGGAAAGGAAAAGGAGAAGTTGTGTTGTATGGACTGTCTGAGTCCCAAATTCTGTCATCTTTATACTGCATTACTTTGGACCACAGAGCTCCAGTCAAAAGTAGTGCGCTAAATTGTCAAAAGGGTACCATTTTGGACCCAGGTTTTCTTTCCCCGGAGATGAAGCAATAGGTTTAAATGTTTCAGACTGCTGATTGAGGGAGAAAAGATGGGGACTGAAGATAGGGAAAAGAGCAAAAAACGGGGTATTTGTCAGTGAGCATACGAGGTCTAACTGTGATTTGGTTTCCATTTGGGTCATGTTCCACAGTGTTGAATTAGGGGCATCGTAACACAGGGACAAAATGACAGGTTTTTCACCTTCCTGGTTTAGGGATTTTGAGGAACTGGTAAGATTCTTGATTTTCTAGGCTACCTGCCACACTGAGGAGAAGGGAGAGGATGAGTGAGAGAGGGGAAGAGAGATTGGATGAAGCCCTGGGTTTAAATGCCTACTGATGGAGGAAAGAGTCAAGAGGGGGAGTGAGTGAGAGATTAGGAAGAGAGCGGAAGGGGGGTAGAGGTGGAGAGACGAGCTGATGCCTTGGGTTTAAACCTGTGAGGAGAGAAGCCGAGCAGAAGAGGAGAAGCAAAGGGGGATGGGAGGTAGTATAAGTCGGACCCGAAGAGGAGAAAACGCAAGAGACGTGAAGAACCAGCGAGAGGAAGACGGCAGTGCAAAAGGGAAGGCTTTTTGATGTATATTGGTTACAGCAGACAGCAGAAGAGAGTTGGTATAATTTGGTTTTAAGTTGACGTAATTAGAAGATTAAAGCCTCAGCAGTTTTCTTCCAGCTAATTTGTTTTAGGAGAGGCTGATTTCCCCCCGGTGCCCGGCGGGAGGGCCGGCGGTGACAGACTCAAACACAGACGCCACTAGCGTGTGGTGACGGCAATGTGACGATGAACAGCAGGTGTCCCAGGTGATGCATCTTTGTGTTTGGTTGAAGGAGAGATGAGAATGGGTGTTTTATGTGGAATGAATAACAGTGTGAATCAGCTGTGCTTCCTGCCCTTGAGGTAAAGTTTTCACGACATGGCCTTGTAATAATGACAGACTAAACACATCCGAGAACCGGCTCATGGATGCCTTCGGCCCTCCCTCTCTGTCACATCATCTCTTTCCCGTCATCTATCTATCCTTCGCCCCCCTCCGCCTCCCCATTTAGCGGAACATAGAGAGGAGACATATTTATATTCCTCCTTCACACCCAGCGACGCATTAACCACCATTGTGCCTCAGGTCATGCGGCTACAGACAGACCCTCGGTCTCATTGAGGATTACACGTCTCTCGGGGTGTTCCTCCTTATCGTTTTCCGGTGTGAATATATTTCCAATACTGTTTGAGTCCAGCAAGGCGTGTTTGCCTTGTCTGCCCAGCTCCATCTGTGGTTGTATCTGACCATCCAAATAATCTGCAGATAACCATGCTACGTCTGTCTATCTGTCTCTGTTCACCAGGGAGGGTGGGATGAAGAAATGGATCGAGGGAAGGAGCGAGAGGATTAGGTCCCAGCTTGCACGCGCAGGACAGGACAAGTTTGCCCTTCAGTAGATAACAGCCTGCTGGGCTTTCTCTATAAAAACTGAAAAAGAAAAGAAAGAAAAGGAACACCCTTGTCTGGGTCTCTGTCACATTTCTCCGATAGATAACGCAACCGGCCACCATATCCGTGTTCCGAACCCTATTCACACTAACAGAATAGTGGGAACACACTGGAGTGCGTCAGGCTTGGAATTGATGAAACTTGTAACCATGACAACGGCCGCTACAAACAATGGCACGGATTGAGGTTATCTGGAGTCCTCTGAACCCCAGTTCAGCGTTCTGAATCAACCACTAATTTGAAAATATTAAGAAGACAATGTTTCTTATAGGACAGACGGTAGCTGTCCTGGTCGTCACGCACACGTGTGTGTGAGTGTGTGTGTGTACCTCGCAGTAACACTAATAGGCTTTCCTTCATTCTGCCTTTGTGTGTACCAGTACACCCATACTGACTGGCTTTGCTGACTGTGGACCTCTACGAATGTGTGTTTCATTGACTCTGTCTTTGGGAGTGTGTGGGTGTGTGTGTTTAATTGACCGCTCTCTGTGTGTATATGTGTGTGTGTGTGTGTGTGTGTGTGTGTGTTTTCTAAACGACCAGCTCATTGTGTCTCATTTCCATTGATTTGCTCATTGGTCGGTGATCCTCTCAACTTTAGAGAATCCCCAACAACTGGGCC
Source organism: Esox niger (assembly GCA_016801105.1). NCBI lineage: Eukaryota > Metazoa > Chordata > Actinopteri > Esociformes > Esocidae > Esox > Esox niger. The sequence goes on along the minus strand of JACXGJ010007168.1, from coordinate 11,759 downwards.
CGGACCGCTACCGGGCTGTGGACAATTTGCTTCCTGGCTGCCGGGCCTTGACATAAATGGGTTTTCCCACTGCGCTCGCAGAGTGGGTAAGCAGTTGACTGGGGGGCAGACTAGTCTATAAGCCAGTCGGGACTCCCTGAAACCTTTTTTGTGAACAGAAAATCCCAACCACAACCTGTGCAGATTGTATGGAGCGAATGCTCATGTCATTGATTCTGACCTGCTTTCCACTCCCCATGCTACCAGGTTTGAATGACACGTTTGAACTGAATTGAAGTGACTAAATAAACAAATGTGTTTAGGCGGCTAGCGTCAAGGATTGCCGGTATGCAAAAACGATGAGTTGGAATGGATTTAGTGTTGTCTCGTTTGATACAGGAGCTAGGAATTTGCTTTGCAGGTCCAATGAAAAGGAGTGAACCTCTATATTATAAATGGGACTCATAAAATCACATGCAATACCTGTAGAAGCGTATTCAGTCACACGGTGCCGGGATGCCAAACCAGGATTCCGAAATGTGGTGAAAAGATTTTAATGTTGAGTTTAGATACTCTTTAAAAAGGTAGGGCTTCAGAGGTTTTCAGAAACGTAGAAGATTGGATGTGCGAGCTTGAAGGAGAGGACTCCACCATTGGGTTGCCTTGTGGGAGCTTTGACTGGGCTGAACAGAAGCAGCCCTCCTGTAGGGTTCGGATGGCCAAGAGGCCAGAGATGGCAGATCAAAGAATGCTGGTGGGGAAGAATGGTTTGATCATTGCCTGAATGTAAATCCCCTTGCCACTCCATTCCTGTAATGGAGTGGTGGAGGAGAAGGATTAAATGGTTGATCTTGGCAACACTGAAGATGGGCTGTGGAGTTCTGGGTGAATCGCAGGGATTGGACAGCACAAGCAGAGAGCCCTACCTACTGTGATTTGGGGTGGTTCAGGCACGAGGCGAAAATGCACACAAACATGCCGTGAAGAGTTCTCTGCATTTCCAATGCTTTATGCGTTTCCCCTTTAGTTTGGGCCCGTTTTAATCAATTCAGTCGCGGGGCAGTCCCATATGACACATTACTCCCATAGTGTGCTAAACAAGCAAGGCGGTTGGGGTATAATCAGTCAAGGACAGACTATGTAAACATTATTAGGACAATAGATGGGTCACAATGTAAGGGGACACATGAAGGAGACATCAGTATTTGTTCTGTTGCTTTGGACACATCGTGATTTTGCAAGTGTTCTCATGGTTTTCAGGAGCGGTAGTCAAATTAGTTTTGTCGACGGGGTGAAGCTCTTTGTTACGGTTCCAGTCCTCACATGCACATGCATAAGCCATCTCAAGTATACAGACAACTGGACATTGATGGTCATGTGGCTGTGTTTCATATCCCTTGTTTTGAGGCAGAAATTACTGTCTTTGCTTCTCTCTGTACATTTCAATGAAAACCGAAATGTTATGTAAATGATTATGTATAATAAGGTAGAGTTTTTCTCGTTTACTCTCTCTGTTGTTCAGTGTAAAAAGGCTCTTAGAGCCTAAGGACGGTTGCGAGAGAGATATCACAGAATGTGTTAGTCTGGGTAAACACATTAGCTACAACATCAATTCTGCATTCAACCTCACTGTACTTAGGAGAAAAGATATAGACTGTGTGAATAGATAAATTACAAGTTCAGAAAGCTGCAGTACAGGCTGTCATAAAAACCAAATGAGATGTTCAAAAGCTCAAGTATTCATTCCTCCCTGTAGTCTACTTGCTATAACCTACTACTTGCCCTTTTCTCAACTGCAAACATGTGGTCTTTCTACTTTAAAATCAACTGTATTCTAAAACCTAAACAGCGTTGTGATTACTTTGCCAAATGTCAAGCTCTTCTCCTTCCAAGAAACCTGTGTTATTGCGTTCCGTTTGTCGCAGTATGCTGTGTACCGCATTTTCAGGCATCTGACTTAGATGGTAGCGATTATGAAAGTGTCTGAAAACACTGAAACTATGTTTGTTGTCTGAGTGCATATAAAAGTGTTACAGAGTTGCATATGTTGGTAAGCAATGACAGGAAATATTCTGTAATAAAGGCATATGAATTAATATGCAATCCCATAATACTAGGCTTGTGGCAGTTGTATTTGAAAAGGAAAGATGCTTGTGCGTGTGCGTGTGCGTGTGTATTTATGTGCTTGCGTTGGTGTGTGTGTTTTCCTTTAGGATGTTTATTTGTTTTGCCTCTGACCTTTGATTAACCCTTGTGCCCCACCCCTTCCTTTGTCCCTCCCCCGTGCCGTTGGGCATCATCAGTGCAGAAACATGAAAACGGAGAGGTTCAAAGAGTAACGGGGAGATGGGGAGAGAGATAAATAAATGGGGAGCGGAAGGAGTGAGGGCAGAGGATCATTCCCGCAGAAAAGAGGCAGAGAAGATACAGACAGGCAGAGACCTTGTCAGGGCGTGTTTATATGTGATGGGCAGGAGGTCAATCCCACGGGAGACGGAGAGACAGAGAGAAAGAGAGAGACCTTGTTAGGGAGTGTTTTCATGTCATGCAAAGGGCGTGTAGTAGAGGGATACATCAGAGGTTTACGTTCCATCCACCCCCTCTCTGCTTTCCCATCGCCCTTTATCCTTCTTCCTGCCTGGCCCCCTCCCCCTGTATCTGCTTATCCGCATTTTCACATTTCTTTTTTCTTAGTATGTCTCGATTTGGTCCCCTGTAAACGTTACCTTTATTTGAATAATGATTGTACTCTAGATTGACTATACATTTTTGGTTTCACATGAAATGCATTTCTTATTTTTGTCACTATTGAATCAGACAATATCCAGGGATCAGCAATTGTCAAGACTGTGCTTGGGAAGTTATTGACTTGCCGTTCTAGCAGTTCTCAGCTCAAAAAATATTGCTTTATTTTCAGTCATTCATGGTTTTACATTTCTTTATGTCAGATATCGGAATGTAAATACCATTGAAGAAGATACAGAAAACCTCTGCACCAGGGGATCCACATCAATGCTAAATGAAATATGTCCAGCCTTGCAAATTGCTGCAGACACTTGGTCAGCTAAACCCCTACATTCATAAACCAAATAAATAATTTTATGACTACAATAAAATGTTTGTTTTTTTATTCTGCACCAGACAAACTTCTTAACTACTGGACTTCTAGCACAAACAATTGAGTAGAAACCTGAGTCAATAATGTGTCTTGTTTCAATTATAATGGATTTACATAATTACACACGTTGGCCAGATGGGGGTGCTATAACAATCAATAAAAACTTTGATACCAGGTACTGAGCTAATGCTACATGTCCCATGTCCTAGCTGGCAAAATATCTACTTGTTGTAGCTAGCTAACCAGCACTAAGATTCACACATTCTAAGTTGTTAGTCATACAGCTTGCATCATGTTTCTTTGAATAAAATAGATGACATACAAATAACTACTTTATGGAATAGCACTTTGTTACATGGATATCTCTCACACAGTCACCAGCGAAGTTTAAAACATTGGGTGCAGAGAATGTGATCGGTACAGATGGTATGCAAACTTTGATTGGTTTACTATTTGGTATTTGGCAGTGTTTGACTGCTTAGCTAGCAGACTTGCTTTATTTTCAGTCAAAAAATATATGTCTACAGTATGCGGTTGGTATATGCATAGTCTAAACTAGGGGTGTCGCAATATACCAGGTTTCACAATAACTGTGATATTTTAAAAATGAAATACTGACGTTATGTTAATAATACACAGTATTCACTAGGCACATTTTTTTCCCCTAAAACTAATCTGTGTTAGGCCCCGTGGATCTTTTGTTCATCAGTTAATCTGGTTTCCTTTTTACAATCCATGTAATTGTTCTTTTTGTAAACTTTCATATTTGTATTTGTACAGTAATGGTTACAGACTCTCTCCACCTCCCTGCACAACTATTTTGAGTGTAATTCATTTGCCAAAAAAGAGAACCAACACACAATAAACATAGTTGCAGATTAATTTGACAGATTCTTTATGAAATTGACAGATTTTTTATGAATGTGACTGATTTTTTCTTAAACCTGTCTATAGATATCGTGACAGTAACTTTGTTGTGAATTATTTTGGCCACAGCAGTCACGTAGTGCCAATCTGAAGTCATGACAGCCCTAGTCTAAACAGCATACTGTATCCGTGTTGGTCTCTCAGATGCAAGTGGGTTCCCTTTGAATTACGAAATTGCCGATGAGTTCCCTTTAGTGAACCACATCCGTTTTAAGCATCTGTGACCTTGTGCTTGCAGAAAACACAGCTGAATTTGTAATGCCATTAACCTGTTTTGGGTCAGAATTGAGTTTGGGTAACTCTCAGGTAACACGTTTCTTTGATGTTCCTGCTTTGCCATTTGGGACTGTGTTGTCCTGCATTCCATTATCATTTGAAGGGCTCCACGTATGTATAATGGGCACCCTCTCATTTGTCTGGAGGTAATTAGAGAAAGCGCTACATTTTATGTTTGAGTTGGACAAAACCTGGTGGGATGAGTGGAAAGAAAGAATGTCAAAGGTCGTTTTTTTGCTATCTTCTGGTGACATTTGCTAAGGGAATGAATAAGAACCAGTTGACGCCTGACTGTCCGTAGAAAGGAATGAATAGCTGCAGAGTGCCAAAGGGTGGATTTAAAGTAGTTGGGAAGCCCATTTATTGTCACTAAATATCACCTCTTCTTTGTTACCTTTTTGAGGCCGTTCCCTATGGTACTATATTTACATTTTTCTTTATTTTTTCTCAGTGTTTTTGAGTGTGGGTGATAGTAGGTGTGTACTATCTAGGAAGGTGTTTTGTGTCTTTGTGTGTGTGTGTGTGTGTGTGTTGGCCTACATAATGGATGTCTTCGAGGGGGATTGAGTTGCGAAGGGGTGAGTAGGGGATGGGAGTGAGTCCTATATTGATGGATTCATTACAGTCAGTGCCAGCATGCGTCCCCAAAGGTCAACCCACTTCCACAGGGCTCCGGTGATGAATAGTGGCCTACATCGGGAATAGGACGCCATTATGGAAGCACACCGAGTGTCTGGGCTGGCCCATGGCTGGGATGTGGTGTCAATCATCTCATCGATCCGTTTGTGTTTTCACCAGCCAGAGGTGTCCATCCCTGCACTGACGCCAGCGGTCCGAGGAAATATCGTTCCGCTTTCTTTGCCCGCATCAAATTTATTTTCTCTTAACGATATGCATAGAGGGGAGCATAGAGACTAAGAAACAGAACAAGGGGAAGAAGAAATGAGGGGTAGAGGCAGACAGGGAGCGAGTGTGAAAATAGCCAACAGGCGACAAGAAAGTCATTTCTCAAAGTCATTTCATCCCAGAGCGGCAGTTGTTATGGCTGAATACTGGCTCTGGTAGTATGTTTGAACATTTGGGCCATTTCTTAGAACAGGCTTATCATTTGTCACACACTGATTGTATGTCTCTGTCTGTCCAATTGGAGACAACTTACTCACAGCTATCTGCATTTACTTTTAAGCCATTTAGGCATTAGTGCCAGGGATAATCAAAGCATGTTCCTCTAGGGACTGCTTGCATAAAGAAAAGCTTGCATATTATTATTTTTATATTTTTACTACCCTTCCACAGTGTATTGTTTTTACATAGTCATAACATAGTGAATCAATCAATGCAATTTTCTATTTTAGGCCACACTGAGGCAATTTGAAACAATTATGTGATTATATGAAACATGTTTTTGGCATTAAGGCTACTCCCATAACAAATATTCAATCAGATGTGTTTTATAAAGACCTCTTTTAATCAGAAGTTATCACAAATACTCATACAGATACCTGTCCCAGAAAGCCAGAAGAGTCAACAATCAACAACAATATATTGATGCACAGTGACAAATACTGTATGTTTGGAACCTGGTATTTGTAATTAACACATCTTAACACATTCTGAGAAATGTTGCTATAGTCAGAGCATTTAATCTCATATCCAGTCATAACATACTTTAATAACACACACATTGTTTTAAGCTTGGAAATCCGAATTGAAATCTGAAGGATTGTGTGTCTATTTATTGTAGCTCATGAAATCCATTAAAATGGTATTGGGGAGTTCATAATATGTCAGGGAACATCATCAACTAATCGTGGAGTGTAAAAAAAGAAGGCATGCATCGCTTTCAATCACAGCTCCTTTTCATGGTTCCTGTGTGTAATGTATTGGGAGACGGAAGACGTGAATGGATTGTGTTTTAAGGCTGGGTGTTTTGTTAAAGTGCTTTCTGAAAACTGCTGATGTAAAAAGGGCTTTCTTAAGACATTTGACTGATTTGATTTTATGTTCCTGGCAGTCATACCTTCGCTTAAACTGTTAAAAAGGTATAATCAAATTCATAGAGCAATCCAAGCCATCCCCTACATCGTGGCCTTGCCATCTATTTTTAGGTACATGAAGTACAGGCAGAGAGTTGTCCTTCTAAATGTTGTTAGCTAGGGATTTCATAAATGTTTGTCAAGAGCAGCTTTTTTCTTAATGTTTATCTGGAGAGGCTTACCGAGAATGTTTAAATGACATTATAAATATCTATTTTATTAAGAATCAATTTGGGTTTATAATTGGCTTGTACTCAAAGGATTATAGCCATTTCACCTGGCTAATATGAAAACAGACAGAAGGACAATACAAACAAGTGTGGAATAACACATACTTATCAGTAAGCAGACACACAGGGACAACTGTCGGGTTTTACTACTAAAAAAGTAATTTATAATCCACTCGTTGAACTAATAACACAGGCGCATTCACTAGTAAATAATGACCAATCAATGCTGCTATTTTATTGATCCTCATGGCAAATCTGCATCCTAAATGCCACCCGTTTCAATTAATAGTCAATGGGCTCTGGGGTAAATAAGTGCACAATAAAAGTAAAAGTATGCCATTTGGGACTGAGGTAGAAGTCTTTTGAGCTCAAAGTAAGACTGCCTAACCACAGAGGATATAGCAGTACAGTCGACCATTCATTCCAAATTGAATCTCTTAATTCCCTGTGGTCCCTGGTCAAAAGTAGTGCAGTATGTAGGGAATATATTAACTCGATTATCTCTGAGTGGTTTGTAACTTGGGTAATTGATAAGTCACTATTCCACGCATGTGCACCTGTTTTACAGCAGTAGGATCTATGAAGCTGTTACTGGCACTCTGCTATAGTTTCATATGAGAGCGCAAAGAGAAGAGAGGGAGAGAGAAAAAATTGAGTCAGTGTGCAAATACTTCTGCTTATACCTGCTCTACAGCTTTGGGGAACAGCTAAGCTTCTCAGGTAAGGTTTTGATAAAAGATTATAAGATTAGCTCTCGGTCTGTATCGGTTTAGCTTTTTTCCTTATTAACATTGCCCGACGACAGAGAAGAATGTGCGCGTGTCCGGATGTCTGATGGTAGTACAGTAGTTGATATCTTCTACTGTACATGTCTAGACCATGTCCCTCCACAACAAGTCTTATTACGATTCATTGCCATTTAAACCCTCTAAAGTCTATAGACGATTTAACAGTGTTTTTTTTCAATATGATCTAACAGTGGTATGATATAAAAAACCTAATGGGCAAAATGAATGGAAATTCAATTTCAGCTGCAAAATACATAAAAGTAGCATACTTTTAATGGCAAAACTGGTTAAATTCCATAATTTCCACCAGTTTCACCCACTGTGATAGTTTTTCCGCTGGTGTGGTACTGGAAGGGTTACAGCCTGCAGTGGAGATGTGGTCCTGTTACTGTGGTTATAATGACAAAGTAGCTGCTGTTGATCTTGACAAGGTGACAAGAAACAGGCAGGCAAAAAAAATCTGCAATACTCAAGTAATGTGACAGCTCTTGTCTTTGAGCAATGGACTAGATCTTCTCTGGCTTTACTCTGTTTCTTGATAACATTACACAACATGATAGCGCTACAATTCTCAGTCCCATGCGTAGTTCCGGCTGGTTAGCACCAGAATCTATAGCCGGCAAAGACAATTTCAGTCCCGGAGGGCTGAGTCACTTCTGTTTGTAATTTCTACCTGCAAGGTAAATATCCTCACCTGGTGTTCCAGGTATAAATGAATCTCTATATGGAAGGAGAGGATGAAATACATACACGTTTTGACCCTCCAGAACCGGAGTTGCTCTGTCTTATGAAAAGTATGTAAAGTAAATATCCAGTGCAATCACATACATTACAAAGAAAAGATTCCTGAGTATTTGCTTTCAGACTGTGGGAGAACCCCTGTAAATTGTTCAAGGAAAAATGTCAAAGAATATAGTAAAGAACTACTTATACTTATTACTCATATGATGCATATGAACCACATACCTGCTCAAAAATGCACCAAACGAGTCTTTTAAATGGCAGATTCAATGTGAAGAATCCTGAAGGATCTTGCAAAAATATTTGCTTTTTAGAGTGCGGATATATGCACATATTGGTATATATACATTTTTTATTAATTTTTCCAACAGACATGGTTAAGTCTGTTTGATTCAGGAACTAAGCTCATTTGTATCAGGATCAACCTGTTTCAAGCTGTCTGGTACAGCTGTATTTTCCTTCTCAATCAGTAACTACATGTCTGGCATATAGTAGATAGATGCTAAGGCTGATGAAATCACACATCCTCTTCTTTTAACTGCTCCTTTAATCAGATAGATAATAGCCCAACCGTCTGTACTCTTCATCAGTTCTGTCTAAACCTGCCTTTCATCATCAGACCTAGACATGGTAATGCTATTAATAATTAGGATGTTTGAGTCCGTATTACTTAATCATAGAACTGGGGTTGATGCGATTGCCTTTGGAAGACAAAGACATTGCCTCATTTGTTAGATCTGGCTATTATACTAGAATATAAATAAGAGTTTTATTCCAAAACGCTGTATTAACAGTTTTGAAAAAAGTTTGACGGAAATAGTTTTTTTTCATGATGAAGAGGTTTGTTGTTGGGGGGCTGTTCAATGACACATTCTCAGCAAATGAAAATGGCTCAAAATTACAGAAAGCTTAATTAACTATACATTTTTAAGAAAATTAAAGTATTGATTCCATATTGACTGAGTTACTTTGTAGATGCACCTTTCGTCATATACAGTATACTGTATGCATATATGCATATGCACATGCAAATCAAGACCAGTGTACTGTTTAAATGTAATCTTACAACTGGTGAAACAAGTGACCTAAACTCCTGACAAAATGATTGGTGCCCGGCTTGCCGGATCCATTATCTCAGCTGGATTCAGTGTCTTAGAACGGCTGCCCACTCTGCCTTTCACATGGAAGAGTGTCTAGGGTTCACATGTGGACTGATGCAAAAACACAAGCCAATTGTTGGCTCTGCAAAAGTTAAAACCAATATTCCCACATTTGTGTGGACCGAATTCATATCAGACGCTGCATATCGGAAGTTACCTTTAAACTTCAAATGTGCAATAAAGTAGCTCTACCACTTTAATCCGGGCCGCGGAGACCTTGAGGAGTAGTTATTTCGTTCAGGGCTTTAGAATCCAGCTCGCCTTGTTTTAAGTCTCCACCGCACGAACCAGCTACAACTTAAGAATAGTTGTCAGAGGGAATCAGCCTGTGAAGGGCTTGGCATTGGTCTAATCGGACGGCCCCTTTTCATTAACAAGCTAATCATTTCCTTTGATGACATTGTTTTTCCTCATAGATGAATTGACAACTCAGAAAAGCTTCTGTCAATTGATTGATGTCCCTTGTTTAGCGTTAGTTACGTTCAGGGAATGTGTTCAATGAAATGTAGCCAGCTGAGACCTTCGACCAGACAGTCAAGTCATATTGTTGGGTCTGTCCTTAGGTTTCCACCTTCACGGCTTGTTGATAAGAAAGGAGAGGTATTGGTCAAATATTGGCTTTGGAAAATGAGACACAAGCCCTTCAAGAGATGTATGATCACCTCCCATTCAAGGACACACACACACACACACACACACACACACGCACACAGCACTGCTGCCTGGCAGGTTTGTCCTGCTTTGTGTATGTGTGTGCGTTGATGGGAACAGGCTTCTCAAGCTGGAAATTGCCATAATTTGTCCTGTAGCGGTCTGCTGCACATGCCTCTATCAGGGATTCCATCTGTCCAGGACACACACACACACACATGCACATCCATACACACCTTTATATTTCACATACCTCTCTCAAGGGTGAATACGCTCTTCTCTGTTCGCCTGTGTGCTTTAACTCGCGATGTATTAAACATATTGGAGTGTAACTGAGATTAAATTGTTGAGTGGCGGATTAACATAGGAGAGGGCGTTGAGCGTAAATGCACTTGACCATTCAGTCAGTGCCATTTAATATCATCTTGGATGTGAAACCAATTTTATTTCAAACACTGTGTTTATGCCACAGACTTCTAGCTTGCTCCATTTTATTTGTGGAGTTCTTCCATTAGCCTGTGTTAACATGAGCAAGAGCTTGTGGTTGTTGTAGAGATTGGCCCAGGAACGGTTGTTTTTTGTTTTTATTGCATATAACGTGTGTTGAGTCTGCATGGTTCGATCTATAAACTATTGGAAGATATTGTTGAAAAGATGAGACTGTTTTTCTCTGGCGCTCTCAAATGGCAATAGTAGTTAGGAAATACTCTACATTGACATTTCTGACTGCAAGCATTTGATTAATTTTATACGCCTGAAACCGTCCTTAAGTAAGAATGTCACCTATTCAGTTAACAGGACAGTGGCTAATGAGAAATAGTAATATGAAGTTCGGGACAAGTTTAGCTTTTTGCAAATAATAGATTGTTTTTTTTTGTTTTGTTCAGAGACTAGCTCATTTGACATTTGGCAATGTGAAACCAAATGGACAAAATACTAATGTGAAAATGTGTCAAATCCAAATGTGTCTTTTTGCTTTATGCCATATGTTGTTGTTTCCTCCATTGTGAAAACTGTTAAACACTTAAATTTGAAGCTAAGTATCAGGGTGGACCAGGCAAATAAATGCGGATTCTGGAAAAAAAACACTTTCAATAGTGTATCTGAAAGATAATAGGGTTAACCTCATACCGTTTCATTGTGCAGAAGAAGATGGTCAGACTGGGCCTGAGGTACTGGTAAGTGGCAAGTCCTGTGCTAAGTTGCTCACAAAGCAAGGCACTCTGTGCATATCAATGTCTGTTCATGCATACATACATGTGTAATGGCTTTTCAGAAAAGCTCATGTCAGTTTATGCAAGCCAGCCTCTCTCTCAGATGAGGGTACTATTTAGTCTTGATGCAGGTCTAATATCTATCTTTTCCTGCATCCCGTACAACACTCTTACCTACTTTTGACCAAGACCCATAGGGAGCCAGGGTACAATTTGGGACTCTGGGTACCATTTGGGACTTTTCGCTGAAGAGTGCTAGCCATTGTTTTTGTTCCCTTCCTCTCCTTTGTCTTGTGCCTCCTTTCCTCACCTCTCTCTGTCTAGCTCCAACCACTTTATCATTTTGGGGAGAGTGCGTGTGTGTGTGTTCCCGGTTATTTTTAGCTGCAGTCTGTGAGGAGGAATGAACTTTCTCCTTGGCTGATTGTGTGCGCTCTGGAGTGAGGCAGTGGCGGCTGGAGGCTGAACCAGTACAGTGGATGTGTGTGGGATACGATGAAGTTGAGGTTGATCTACGTATACATATACTGTACCTTACTTAATAGTCAAGTGACAAGTTATATATCATGTACAATAGCGTGTGTGTGTTTGTGTGTGTGTGTGTGTGTTTGTGTGTGTGTGTGTGTGGTACAGTCCCAC
>JACXGJ010007167.1:0-31485 GCA_016801105.1 Esox niger | reverse complement strand
GGGTCCTTTGGGTCTTTCTGTCTTTCTGTCTTTCTGTCTTTGGGTCCTTTGGGTCTTTCTGTCTTTCTGTCTTTCTGTCTTTGGGTCCTTTGGGTCTTTCTGTCTTTCTGTCTTTCTGTCTTTCTGTCTTTGGGTCCTTTGGGTCTTTCTGTCTTTCTGTCTTTCTGTCTTTGGGTCCTTTGGGTCTTTCACATGGATTATACAGACCGTTTTGCCTCTGCCTATCTGTCCTCGAACCAGATTTATGACATTACAGTACTTTTCATCTGTCACATTTAAGGACTTTCTTGCATTCATGGCTACTGGAAACAATTAAGAGACCACTGCACCTTTTTCTTTTCTTTCCAAAAAATTTGAGTGAGGACCAGAAGAGTTCAATTTGCAGTGGTCTCTTCATTTTAACCCTTCTGTTCCTTACACAAAACCTTCCTTTTTGACTTTGTCTGCATAACAAAATTGCATTTCTGCTTATTTATATTTTATATACAGTTAAGCACAACATTTTGCACATAGTTACTAAGTGTTACAAATTGTTTTTGTTGAATAAGGGTCTCTTTATGAATTAAAGTGTTTGGAAGAGAGCTTAGATGTCCATGTGTGCAAATATGTACAAAAAAAGACAACTTTCCAGAGGTGTACTTACTTTTTCCCAAGGTAATAGTTTCTAATAATACAAACACATTTTCAGAAAATACTGCAACGTATTGCTTAGTACATTTTCTTGCAGCATCAAGTAAAACACCAGTGTCAACACCACCAGTCTTCACAGAGAGACCAGAGAATGAGGGAGCAGAAGGAATTCTAGGAGTTAAAATTGCAGTAGCACTGGTCCTAATTTTGTTGCTGTCTTTCCTGGTTTTAATATGGAGGTACTCTGGGATGCTCAACCAATGTAAGTGAAGTCCCAAAGCTCTTAAGACTTTAAGGGACATTTTTGGGATCACAAAATAAGTCTAGTCACTGACAAAAAAGAAAGACAAAAGAAAAATCTCCCCTGAACTTGATATGTGGTGCAGGACTAGGCTTAATCTATGTCTTTGAAACAATTCTTAACTATTAAATAAGCAACCAGACAAATCAACATGGAGTTTAACACTGTAATTGCCTTACAATAACTATGTCAAGCTATGTGATATGAAAACGGTCAGGGAATACATTTGATGTTATACAAATGATCTACAGTATCTGCAGTAACACACAGTTTGGAGTAATTGCTTTTTTCTTTCTGTAACAGTGATATGCAATAACCCTAGGCCAAGGTATAGAAAGCCAATACCATATAAAAACATTCAAATCTTCTTGATTTATCCATTTTCATTTCGATAGTGAACAAATTTTTACTTTTATCTTAGTGACATTCTGGATCTGGATCACACCTACAGTGTAATACATGTCCTACCAGGTACCTATATGTACTCATAATATATTTGTAAATAAAGTTTGTTTTACTTTAATTAAGTTCTTTATGTATTAAGTTATATTTTTCTCTCTTTGACATAGCTGCTGCAATGTAAGTTTCTTTAAGATTGCATTTTTCATTGAAATTTACCCACTTTAGGAGGAAAGATACTTTTTAAATTAATAGGTATGATTTGTTTTCCCTGTTTTAGTTCTGAAAACATCAGGTACTGTATGCTGAATCTTTGATCAATCAGAAAGGTTATCATACACAGGAGTTTAGTATGCATTCCTTGTACTGTAGGTAGATTTAATACAATGGGATTTCAAATTCTACGATGGTATTAAGCCTTTTCCATGGCTTCTTTAAGTGTTTCATAAAGTTGTCACTGTTTTCTATGGTCATTTCAGTGGAGACGTCCCCGATGATGGTGCTGAAATAGCCTATTCACTGATAGGTGATTACAGAGGTAGAATATATTTAATCTATTCTTTGATTAAAAAGAAGCAGAAAAGGTCTTTATATATATTAAAATATATATTTTTCTATAACAGGAGCAAATCTCTCCGGTAGACAAAGGTAAGACCTGTATTCTATTTATAAAATTGTAATACTCTGAAATAAGTGGTTTGGACCAACTTGCTGCTGGGGTATTTTATTAATTTAACTTTTTATCTTCAGATATATTAGATATATTTTAATTTGGAGTTGTTTACTCTCACTAACATTGCCATAGCACTTCAAAAATGTGTCTTACTGCTATTATTAGCTGGCTAACAACACAACTATACTGTTAAATACTGTGGAATGCTTTATAATGCATTCATGACTAAGAGACCTGTATGCGGCCAATTAGCATTCATGTTTCAACCACCCAGTGTATATTATCTTTGATACAGTTTATCTATATTGTTGATAATTCTCTAATTGTATAATTACATTTCTAAGTTTGAAATACACTTCCTATCTATGTAGTTCTCCAATGGGTCACACAGGTAAGGAGACAGTATAGTATAATACATAGAGGTGAGTACACAAACATGAACATGCTAAACAGTAGATTATTATTTGATGGTTGTTTTCGCATGGTCACATTATCTCTTGTCCTTGATACTGATGTTGAGGTAAGTCTGAATGTCACACGTAACCAAATATTTCTAACAGTTGAGGATTCTTTAGCCACATGAACACAGAGATCAACAGGCATATAGATGCAGGAAGCCGGCCTGAGCAACGATTCGTGTATATGTTTCAAAACCCACAAAACTGAAACCACAGTGCTCCAAGCTACCTACATATATATGTATAACAAGATACACTTAACTGTAACTGTTTGGTTTTTCTTTTCACAGACATTGTCAATATACCAAGTAAGCTTACATACAGTATTCAACATTTAACTAACTCTACCCATTTCCCCCCCTTTTAGTGGAAAGACCAGAACAACAAAGTGAAATCTCTCAGTATACCCAAGTGATCAAAACCAAGAAGAAGGAAATAAAACAGGCAGAGAAATAGAAACATAAACAGAGGACTTATGCTACTGTTCACTTTCTTCTTTCAGTACATACAATAATACATCGAACAACATAAAAATACTTGGTTTTAATCTGATCTGATCTTTTGGTCAAACTTGTTATTATAGAGGTCTAGATACAACTGCTCCTTCACGTCGATGCCTATTTTGTAAATTCTATATTTGTGGCTTAGATTATATTGTTTGATTTTGCATTTAATTTAATTTAAAATCGGTGTGTTTTATTTTTTGCCCTGAAAATAATTAGGTGACGATATTCATCCATTCCTAAAGGAAAATTATACTAATAAAATTAAGAGAGATTTATTCAAAGCGTTGCCCAATTACATTGACAGGTTTGTTATGCTTTCCTGAAAAGCTTACAAGCCACCACCATCTACAAACAGAGAGAGAGAGAAGGGGAGAGGACTGTGGAGGGAAGGAGTAGGCGTATGGCAACAAAGTATTATCATATCTCCACGCTCTCAATGAGCCAGGGGGAAGAGATACATTTGTTTGCTGGCAGCGTTTTCCATTTACTCTCACCCTGACAAAGTATTGTCATGATAGACAATCCACACACACACCCACAATGCCAAAATCCTATCTTCCCTCCGAGACTTCAGATATTATAGGGAGTATGAATGCTGTATATTAGACCTAAGCAAGATCTCAGCACACATGCTCATCCATTAACCCATTAACCCTGAAGCAACCGCCTGGCGGTTGAGAGAGAATGATGACGAACAGCAACAGTGGAATGGATCAGAGGAAGCGAAGCTGCTAGGCAGGGCTCATATTGTTGACTGTGGACTGTGGCTAAGCTGCATGCTGCTGGGGAATATCCCTGGTAGTGGTTACTAATCATACTCTATTGGGAGTGAGAGGGGGCTGGGCAAGAGGAGGTGGAGAAGGAGGAGGAAGAAGAGCAGGGAGAGGGAGAGACTGCTGCATTTGGAGTCAGCGGCAAGGGAATGAAGCAGCTTTTGTCTGGACTGAGGGAGGGCAGAAGACCTGCATGGAATGGAGGAATATTAGTGTGCAGCTCTGCTTGTCCGTCTGACGACATCCTGTCTGGACTAAACACACTGCCACCAGGTTAGATGTGTGTTGAGGCTATGAATGGAAGAGTGGATGCAGGTCTGCGCTACAGCGTGTGGATTTTGGTCAGCGTGTGTACAGTTGTGTGCTTGTACACTGTTGTGTGTAATGTGTAACATGAAAGGAATGCATGCGCTCTTTTCAATAGTGCGTACGTGCCTGTATGCGGTGTGTCTCGTGGCACTTATGTCTGAGGGTACATACATTTTCCCCATTGTTGTTTGTGATTTAATGACTTTCTTTTCTCAGGCTCTGGCTGTGTTGTATTCATGGCTGTCTGAGAGGTGAGAACTGCTTCTTGGATGTGTAGATCTGGTGCCACCTCTTATACCATGCAGAGAGCTGGGCCAGCGGCTACTTCTTTAACCCTACTGCTTTTACACTGCTGCTGCCACCTGTGCCACTGTCTGGGTAAGTCGCTGGCATCACGTGCAACAGATACCCACTTTGCACAGCTAAGAGAGTCAACTCAGGACCAGGACTATGAGGACAGGAAGTACCTCATCACTCATCCTCATCACTGGCTGACTCATAGTTAAAGACAGAGCTGGGCTGAATCATAGGTGTAGACACATCTGGGCTTGTTCAGAGATATAAAAACATCTGGGTTGGCTCATATCTAGACAGATCTGGGCTGGTTCATAGGTGAAGACACTTCTGGGCTCGTTCATAGATATAGACACATCTGGACTGGCTCATATCTAGACAGATCTGAGCTGGTTCATAGGTGAAGACACATCTGGGTTGGCTCATAGGAATGAAAGATTTGGGCTACAGTAGCTCAAATGCATGGCCACGTCTGGGCTGGTACATAGGTATAGAAACATCTAGGCTGGCTCATAGGCATAAACACATCTGGGCTGGCTCATAAATTTAGACACATTTGGGCTGGCTCATAGGTATAGAAACATCTGGGCTGGCTCATAGATATGACAGATCTGACGATAATTTTATACCAGCAGATGCATTTATTCAAAATGGAGAGTAAATGGAGGGTAACCGAATACAGCCAAGTATGACAATATATCCAGAACTAATCAATTAATCAATCAAATGTATTTTATAAAGCCCTTTTTACATCAGCGGTTGTCAAAAAGTGCTTTTACAAAACACCCGGCCTTAAACCCCAAGGAGCAAACAACAGTAGTGTTTAATTTCAGTGGCTAGGAAAAACTCTCTAAGAAGGCTGAAATTTAGGAAGAAACCTAGAGAGGAACTATGCTCAGAGAGGTGCCCAGTATCTTAAGAGTCCAAATTGTAATAATTTATAAATGCATGTGGGCTGAACCCAAAGTCTATTTAAACCTAGTCCAGGTCAGAAGCATGACCATTTCCCCTCAACGTTTAATGAAAGTGTATGGTCTTGTAAAATTTTAAATAAAGGTTAGTGGTTGGGCTTTCCACTCATAGGTAATTAAGTATCTAAGATAAACAACCCTCTGTAACATGTCAAGAGGTTAGATATCTGGGATTTTTTTATGTTCTGAGTAACAGAACAAGCAAAGGACCTGAGTCCTTTACCAGTCTTACCAGTCAATGGCAGAAATATAAGCTGCGCTGCCCAACCAGTTCCACATGGCCAATTCCTCCTGCAAGTTAGTACAAATAGGATCAGTCCTTGAACTAACCAGGCCGCTCACTGTAAATCGCTCTGGAGAAGAACATATACTAAATAACAAAAATGGACCAAAACAATGAAGTTCCTCATATGAAACAGTGGTCTTAATTACATGGTAGAGGAGGGTTGGAATACATGTTAAGTGAAATATTGGCTATTCTGGTGTATTTATGTGGAAATGTATATCTCTCTCCCTTGAGACGGCCCCTTTTATTAGTACATTACAGAAATGATTCCTCTGTCCTCAGGCCGTACTGGCAACAAACTCTGATCTCTATAGTTGTACATGGACCCTCTCAATGAGGGTCTTTAGAGTGTTTTACAAGTCAATAATGCCTATTCATGTTCATTTGTTACTTCATTACAAAGTTTAAGCAGGTTAAGGTACCTGAAATACAAAATAATAATATTTCTGTAAAGACTTTTAACACTTCGTAGAGTGCTGGTTGTGCAATTCTTGTTACATTAACCATTGTTGGATCCAGAGCCTGGGTAGAGGGTGACACTAGAGTGTTAACTGTGGTCAGCCCCACCAGGAGGCTTTCATCCCTCAGGTAGATATACAGCCATATTGAAGGCACATTAAATAAGCTCATAAACATGAGCAGAATGATTTAGGGGCAAGCTGGAGCAACTGTGCGTCACTCAACAATTAAATTGATTTGTGTTGATATCCCTCTGAGGCTGGTGTTCATTTCAGCTGTATCTAGCTAACATACAACAACCTCACATCCTCCCTTTGAAATTATGAGTGTTGCTGCATAATTCTGCCTTTACACAGGCTAAATGGAGGTCTTTCTCCCAGTCAGCAGTGGTGTTTAGACCAGAGAGATTGCCTTCAACAAGACAGGCTCATCTCCACTTTTACTCTATAAAACCAGCTAGCCCTCAGGGGAATACAAAGACTTGACTGTGTCTGTCACACAAAGAAATCTTCCTTTATCTCACAGAACACTTCCTGATGTAAGGCTCCATCCTGTCTTCACTGTCAAACCTCCAGGGGCTACGTTGCCAGGCTGCCATGGATACCAGCATGAGACAGAGCCCCAGTGCTGCCCTGGTCTGAAACACTGCAGTATCCATTGACCACAGTCACACCAGCTGTGACGTAGTTCTGTGGGGTGAAACTCTATGGGTTATCCTTTTCCATAATCCATATAGAAAATGCCCCAAGACAAATTAAATTAGCATAGACCAGGGGATGATGGACAGAGGAAATACATCAAGGGGGACCAAATGGATCTTAGCTGATAAGAAGAAACAGGTTAGTGTTGGATGTTGGTAGGAAACAGGCTAGACTCACAGAATGAAAACGGAACTAATTCATAATGTTAGTGATACACGCAGAACCATCAGACTCAAACAGAGCCTCTGTGTTCATGTAGCCTGCGGACAGTGATTCATCCATTATGAAAGAGTTTTGACCACAAATGCAACACTGGCAACAAGCTGAAGCTCATGCTGTGCCAAACCATCATCGGCGTTCAGAGGTTTATTACAATCAGTGCCTTTGGAAAGAATTCAAATCCCTTCTCTTTCTCCATTTATTTTCACCATTATCTACACATAATAACCCATAATGGCAAAGCAAAACTGGCAAAGCAAAAAATTTAAACTGAAATGTAATGTCCATAAGCATTCTTTGCTAAGCACTTTGTAAATAGCAACTTTGGTAGCGATCAAAGCTGTGAGTCTTTTGTTAAGTCACTTTAACATATTGGCCCGATTCATGGATTGTTGCAGTGATAGATGTCGTTCTGGCAGGTTCTCCCTATCTTTGCTGAGAATCTCTGAAGCTCTGTTACAGTGGCCCTTGGGTTCTTGGTCTACGTTTGGCTGAACAACCAGCTCTAGGGAGAGTGTTAATGGTTCCAAACATCTTCGATTTCAATGTGATGGAGCCCACTGTGCTCAAGGGAACTTGCAATGCTACAGCAATCTTTTTTAATAACCTTTCCCAGATTTATGCCTCTACACAATTTTATCTCATAAGACTAGAGTTTTTTTAACTTCATGGCTTGGCTTTTCAAATGACATGCACAGTGAAGGGTCAAACCAATCAAATAAATTTGAAGTAAAAAAACTCCACTTTGTCATTGAAAAGTAATTACTATGCTGCCATGAAAAAGAGACAGTGAAGATTTTGTCCCTCTAGATGGTGTAGGTCTGATCCTGGACATGAGTAAAAGGATCTGATTGCTGTGAGGGTGAGAGCATTGGAGTGATTTCCTGGAGGTTATGTTAGAGATTGATGGGGTTATCGACAAAGTGCCAGGAGCAGGAACTGTTCATCTTGGTGTGATTGTGTTTCAGCTGGACTGAACATGGCCATGTGCTGTTGCCAGAGTTAGTCACTGTTTTAATACTGTCAAATGCAGCTTAAGGCTTATGCATTTTTCCTCTTCCTCTACAGGTATCCCGAAATTGTCTTCCTATGCGAGAACAGAGGATAAACTGTTCAAGAACCTTTTCAGAAACTACCAGAAATGGGTGAGGCCTGTGGAGTACCTGAACGGAACAGTGCAGGTCAAATTTGGACTGGCCATCTCCCAGCTAGTGGATGTGGTGAGTAAATTGTTGTTTTTTATACTCTACTATGTAATTTCTGTATTCACTTGCTTTTTCCATTTTAGTTGTGTTGTCATGAGGTGAACCAGTAAGTACGCATTTCTATGCACTTTGTATCCATGCATATCAAGTGTATAGGACAAATGCGTTTCAGTTTGACTTGATGCCTAATATGTATAGTGCTTTAATTTCTATACAGTATAAATGGATGTAAATGAATGTCAGTGTTTAGATCTGAATGGAAAAACATTGAGTTGTTTGCTCGCTAGGTCTCCCACATCCACATGGATGGTATTGACTATAGAATAAAGGTACTGATTGAACATGCCCTGCAACATATGTGGAGTACAACCTCACAATACCTTACACAGGCAGTTATCCAGTCACTTGTCATCATACAACTGGACTGCTGCAGTCTAGCTGTAACCTAGTGAAAATGCTGTAGCCCAACCTATCATCCCATGTTTCTCCTGTGTTTCTCCACTCCTCCCAAAGCTGCTGGTTGCTTCCAGTTGAAGCTTGCATCCAATACAAAACCATGGTGTTGTTTATGGAGGAGTGAGGGAAACTTCACTTCCCAACATTAGCTAATTGTTCAGCCAACCTATGATGTCATAGGAGGGCAGCTACCCATCGGATTCACTGACTTTACTTATCATTCCTTTATTAGGTATAATGTGGTAATGACTGTTATGTGGCTGTCCAATGTTTACATGATTAAGTAGCCCTGCTGAATTACTGAAACATAAATGTAAAGATGTAATCTTCACTGTGTTCTTTCTATTACAGGATGAGAAGAATCAGTTGATGACAACCAATGTGTGGATGAAACAGGCAAGTTGTGAAACAGGCGTTTGTTGTGGTACAATGTATCTCAGTTCACTAGAGCAGTGTGAATAAGATAAACAAAAGCAATAAGGCATTGTCAAAATCTGTCTCTCCCCCTGTATTTCCATTGTTCAGTTCACATCTCAGTTTCTCCCCACCAAGCACCACATTCCCATGTTCCCACACGAGCTGCCCCCAAATCACTCCCACCATCCTGACAGCTCACTTGCCTCTCAGACACCCTGAATGTTTAATTCATAACTTTGGACTGCATCAGCTCTCTGCAGTCAGGGAATCATCATTCTGGACCAGCGTCTACAGGTCAGCCAGGTCTCCCTGGTCTGTCACAATGACAAACCGCCATTACAAATCAGAGCATGGAGGGCAGTATCTAACAACTTCTTATCAGCTTTGACTTATAAAATATTCCACACCATTATCCATAATATTTGGCATATAAAATAACATCTGCTTTGTTTCAAATATTCCATTGTGTCATTATAGTAGTGGAATACGTTTCTAGTGTGATCCAGAGATAGTCTGTTAAGAAAAGTCTGTCTGTTAAAAAGAGAGGAACATTCATTAAAGATTGCGCCGCATCTCTTTTGTTAAGGAATGGGTGGACATGAAGCTACGCTGGAACCCTGATGACTACCTGGGCATCACTACCATCAGAGTCCCCTCTGACTCCATCTGGATTCCAGACATTGTGCTTTATGACAAGTAAGTACCATGCTCAAGATTGCCAGAAGTTTAGAACGAAAGACAGCACTGGTATACTTACTGAACAATAAAAGTAGATACTGTGTATAGAAAACATTGATGTAGAAGCAACTGTGTTTACAAAAGGTAGACATAGAACATACTGTGTTTACAATATGTACAAGTAGAAGATACTGTGTTTAGAATATGTAGACAGAATATACTATGTTTAGAATATGTAGACAGAAGATACTATGTTGAGATTATGTAGACAGAATGTACTATGTGTAGAATATGTAGACAGAAGATACTATGTTTAGAATATGTAGATGTAGAAGAAACTGTGTTCAGAAAAAGAAGACGTAGAAGATTCTGTCTTTACAAAAAGTAGACATTGAAGATAATGTGTTTAGAATATGTAGACAGAAGACAGAATATACTGTGTTTAGAATATGTAGACAGAAGATACCATGTTTAGAATATGTAGACAGAAGATACCATGTTTAGAATATGTAGACAGAAGATATTATCTTGAGAATATGTAGACAGAAGATACTATGTTTAGAATATGTAGACAGAAAATACTATCTTTAGAATATGTAGACAGAAGATACTATCTTGAGAATATGTAGACAAAAGATACTATCTTTTGAATATGTAGACAGAAGATACTGTGTTCAGATTATGAAGACAGAATATACTATGTTTAGAATGTATAGATTTAGAAGATACTGTGTTTAGAATATGTTTGTCCTTTCCTCCATCAGTGCTGATGGGCGTTTTGAGGGATCCATCACCAAAGCTGTGGTCAAGTATGATGGCACCATCATCTGGACACCGCCAGCTAACTACAAGTCAGCCTGCATTATTGATGTCACCTTCTTCCCCTTTGACCTACAGAACTGCTCCATGAAATTTGGCTCCTGGACCTACGATGGCTCACAGGTTGTGGCCTACACAACATTGTGAAAGAATATCTTAATGACAATAAAGTATTTAACTGATGCATTTCAGTATTAATATCATATTAAACCATTGGGGAGTTTAAGAGGAGATATGAGTAATGATGTTAGTCTATCTTTCGATTATTATCAACAGGTGGACATCTTCCTGGAGGACTTCCACGTGGACAAGAGGGACTACTTTGACAACGGTGAATGGGAAATTGTGAAAGCCACCGGCAGCCGCGGTCTTAGGACAGACGGCTCCTGCCGCTTCCCCTTCATCACCTACTCCTTCATCATCCGCAGACTGCCACTGTTCTACACCCTGTTCCTCATAATCCCATGCATTGGCCTCTCATTCCTCACCATCCTGGTCTTCTACCTGCCCTCCAACGGCGGGGAGAAGATCTCCCTTTGCACCTCGGTGCTGGTGTCCCTCACCGTCTTCCTCCTGGTGATCGAGGAGATCATCCCGTCCTCCTCCAAGGTCATCCCATTGATCGGGGAGTACCTGGTGTTCACCATGATCTTTGTCACGCTGTCCATAGTCATCACCGTCTTCGCCATCAACATCCACCACCGCTCCTCGTCCACGCACCACGGCATGGCTCCCTGGGTACGTCGTATCTTCCTGCACCGGCTTCCCAAGCTGCTGTGCATGCGCAGTCACGCGGATCGCTATGCCGCCCCCGGTGGTGCCGGGACAGGACTGGCAGGGAGAGAGGGGGCGGTAGGGAGCATTAAGAAAGGCTCTACACCGGACTCCTCCCCTCTACTCCCCTCTAGGAATAACCTGCGAGCGGCCCTGGACTCTATCCGCTACATCACTATGCATGTAGTCAAGGAGAATGAGGTCAGAGAGGTAAGAGCTTGTACAATTACAAACTATCTGCTCTTGAAGTACACCTAAACAATTTGGCACAAGTGAAGGTTGGCTACTTGTTATGATTTGAACAACAATGATAATGAAGCCTATAGTACTGTATTACTCTGTGTAGGTTAATATTTAGTGTGCATTTGTCTCCATCTTCTGATGGTCAAAACCAACTGCAACTATTGTGCCGAACTCTCTTCCCCATGTTTTATTGTCTGAATGTTTGGTGTCACTCTCCAGGTGGTGCAGGACTGGAAGTTTGTAGCCCAGGTCCTGGACCGTGTGTTCCTGTGGGCCTTTCTTCTTGTTTCAGTGCTGGGATCTGCTCTGCTCTTCATACCTGTTATTTACAAGTGGGCCAACATCATCGTCCCCAACCATACTGGTGGCATTGGATAAAATTGAGTTGTTCACTGAGAAAATTCACAGACACTTAGTGAATGACCAATTTTTATCTTTATGTTGCTGTATCTATTTATAGGTTAAATGTACATACATTTGATTCACGTAAAGAAATATCTAACAATGCATACCTATGAATAAAAATCTCCAAACTACGATTGTTGTTGGTTAAGTCGAAAAACAGCATTAGTCTTTCATGGCAAAAGGGCATTTCTGAGCAATGTCTGTATACTTGACTTGTAATAATTTTACTGTTATATTTTGTTAATAGATGAAGAATGCAGGTAATAATAAGCCCTAGGAAATGAGAAGATTAGAAATGGCTGGCCGTGTAAATACCTAAAGAGAATAGCAAATAATAACAGGAATCCTTAATGAATAAGTGAATTACACTGTGCCCTTGTAATTGTATTTTATCCATTAGCCATTGCCAGATATTTTATTATGTTTGAAAAATGTCTCCGACGGTTAACAGGGTCCAAATTTAGTAAAAAGAAAAACAGTTGTGGAAGCTCTTGAGCAGACACTATAACTGTAATGTTTGCAGGAATTAACACGCCCATGGGAGTGTATTACTGTTTATGGCCAATACTACACAGGTAGAGCTGTTCATAAGTGCCAGGATACAGTACTTAATCATGGTAATATACTGGTAATATACTTTACAATTTTTCCCAGCACCCAATTCCATTAAATTTGCCAAGATCCCATACACTGTCAGTTGAAATGTACCCTGGGGCCCGGGAAAGAGCTGCTGTCATGCTTCACAGCATGAAATAAAGCTTCTACCACTGGTTGATGCACAATGTTTTTTTGAATTTCATGTACTGTAATCACATCTGCTTGTTGCCTTTCTCGAAGAAGGGTTTCTTAGCTGCAACATGCCCTCCAAGTAGATTTTTTGTAAGGCTTCTCCTTTTCAAAGTGTGTACTTAGGTTCTTGATTACATTCTGCTGAAAAGCACTTTGCTGTAAAGCTACTTAGTCATGCATGATACATTTTTGTGGGTGGCCTCAGCCTTCAACAACATGTTATACGAAAGTTGGTGAAAGTCCACAATTCTGTGTCCACATAGAGTAACTCAAATGAACTCTATCAATTGAACTCTATTAGCTGTGTGGAAACTAATTGAGGGATTTTCTGTTAATGGTGTCAGTCGAAATATTTAGAAAGTACCAAAGCCATTTTGCTGCAAATCTGTTTATGTCCACTAGATGGAAGCCGCTTGGGGATATTGCATTTAAGAGACCTATTAATTCAGGTCATAAGAATACCTTGGTATTTTGAGAAAAACATTTACTCCTTGATTAAGAATAAGTCACATTTTCCGTTTAAACCAGTTTTCAGGAAAGTGTGGTTATATTTCTCTCCTATTTAAAATCAAGATGATCATCTTTCACCAAGGGGGTCAATCATTCTGGAGTGAATGGTATAAAAGGGGTTCCAGCTAACAAAAACATTTGAAACATTGACCACTGATGTCAACTGGCAATTTATGCTTATATTTATGCTAGCAGTAAAGTAAACATATCACATATTGCCCATTTGATAATCATTTTAAGTTGCTGAGTATTGGGAATTAACCATGTCTGTGACTTTAAAACATGTTAGGGTTCTTTCAGAAGCAGTACATTAACCTAAATTAAAACCTAAAAAATCTAGTCAAAGTAATGAAAAAGAGGCTTCTTGGTGGCTTTGCAAAACCATCAGGAACCGTCCAAAATAGTGAACATGCTCTCTCCAAGCTACACATGGAGATCGCCCTCCTCTGGACAGCGCCCTCTTCTGAATTGAGTTTGTCATAAGACCCAAAAGAGCTGGTCACTTCCGTTCCGAATCCTTGCCGAACTGCCAGGGGAACTCGTGTATAAATCTTGCGTACGTTTCTAACTAAATTCTGGAATATGTGGATATCCTATGATTTGCTTGCGAGCAAAATTATTGGGATTTATCAAACTGGCGTATGCAACATATACGCATGCTTCCGTTGATAAATCAGACCATATTGTACTTCGACGTACGTGAACGAGCATACGGTCTCCGCCCAAAGAACGCCTACAATTACCCATATAAGGTATCTAAATTAGCCCTATTGACTATGTAATTTCAGTCGATACACGAAGCAAGACTGGTCAGGAAAAAATTACGAGAAAATACATTTCCCCTAATGTGAAATAATATTATCTGATATGTAATCTAAAACGTGTAATCTTTCGAAACGTATGAAGTAGTCCGACAAAACGTAGCTGGTGTTAATAAAATAAGTGGTCAGAGGTCAGTCAAAGTGGATTCGAGTGACTGATTTGCACTCCTATCCAGTGTGCAAACTACAGGTGTGCAAAATGTGAGAGATATTCACCCATTGACTAGCAAATCGCTGGCATCAATGGAGCTCTGAGTGGAAGTCCTAGAAATGGACACCGACATGTCGCTTTGGGATTGTTGCAGTAAATTATAATTTGCCACTAGGCTAATCATAACATTTCAACTTCACATTCAAAAAACATATCAATACAGACATAAAATCTAATTGGTCAAGCTCAGTTCAAGTAATGTGGGCCTAGGACTGTTATTTTAGCTACAGAGCAAGTATCTGCAGTGGCATATGATATCAATCGGCATATTATTATAAAATATGCTATATTGAATGTGTCGCTTTACGCACATAGGGTATTGTTCGTCTTGTTTTCAAACTATGGATATGCCCACCTAAAGGGCTACGTTTTACAACCTGTTAGTTCTAATAATTTTTGGATCGGCTACAGACGGTAGTGTTTTGACGCTTTCTACATCCG
Source organism: Esox niger (assembly GCA_016801105.1). Classification (NCBI taxonomy): domain Eukaryota; kingdom Metazoa; phylum Chordata; class Actinopteri; order Esociformes; family Esocidae; genus Esox; species Esox niger. Next base: position 16,737 of record JACXGJ010007167.1, on the reverse strand, counting down.
CATACAATTCTATGATGTTGCAGGAAACAGTTTGCGCTTTCCTACAGACTATTTATTTTTTTACGCGTGTTTCATAACTCTACGAGTTTTTTCCGAAATTGCGAATTTCTTCAATTCAATCGCTGGCTGTGTATACGCATGGGTTGAATTTTGCGTAGATATACGCACACTTCCCCGTCAAGTTCAATACTGATAAATGGCAACGTTTGCGTAAAACATATTTGTGCGTATGCATAATTGAAACGAAGGCCCTTGGTACGCCTGTAAATTTAAAGTAAATGTTTACAACATTTTTATTGGCTGTTGTATTATTTACTCTGCTTACTACTTTCGCCATCATCAGGTTTCTATGGTTCAGTAACATACAAAAATTAAACATGAGTATCTGATTAATTTATTAATTGCTACTTCAGACATATCTTTGGGCAACTATCAAAGAACGCACTGATCACTATGTAACACAATTTTGTTCCTGTTTACTAAGTGTTATTTAGTAATGAGTTATTCCTCAAAAGTATAGAACATGATATTTTGTAATGTACCTATTTCTAGAAAACGGGTGAATTGGTGTCATTATGTTCACATAAAGAAGAAATGAACATGTATTTATTCTAATGTAATACACAAACGAATAATTTAAAAGTGTGTCATTTTTCGAGATTTATGATTATGACAATCACTTTCATGAATCAGCCCCTTAAGTAGTCTCCCATCATGTTCTCATTATACTGTCCTTGGTAGCAGCATTCAAAGTCTAGTAGATCCTGGTGGAAGCAATCACCTTGATTTTTGCCTCAGACATCTTAGGGAGGAAGTCTTGAGGGTGCTTGAAGGCTGCTGACTCCTTATCTAGAGCTCTGACAAATTGTTTCATACGGCCCAATTTGATGTGCAGTGGTGGCATCAGCACCTTCCAGGGATACACCTGTCACTCCCGCTTGCCGTTGTTCCTCCCCCAGAGAACTTTGGTCCACTGCAGCCAGTCCCACCTGTGGTAGTGGACGTTGGTGTCCCTGTTGTCCCAAAGGCAAAGATAGCAGGGAAACTTGGTAACACCTCATAGGAAACCCACCATTTTGATATCTCATTTGACCTCCCAGCTGGACTCATCGCACCTCAAGGCATCCAGCAAGGTATTGATGCGGTTGTGATACATATTTATGCATATTCACATTTTCATACTAATTGTTATATTATTGGAAAGTTTTAAAAGTTATTCCAAGTTTACTCAGCACTGATTCTATCTGGAATTGTTCTGGAAAATAGGTACATTTCGAAATATCACTGTCCTGGTCACAAAAGCAAAGTTTCTGGGTAAAAATAGCCATTTTATTTACTTTTGAGATACAAGTAATTAGGAATGAACATTTCCCCGGAACTATAAATAAATAAAAATGTGTTATTTACATCTAAATATTCTCACCAATATTTAGCGGTTTCATCAAAATGCTAAATTCTGCCCCTCAATAATGCTATTCTCAGAGCTAAACATCCATGGCTTTGGAAACACATGACAATGAATGTCCCATTATTGTGAAATAAGTGTTTTTATTACAATAGAAAGAAATACATGGTGTATTATTATATGTATTATGAAATCATCAATTAATTAAATCTATATATTGTGAAAACTCAATTATGGAAAATATTTTCGAAATAATGTGTTGCTTTTCATACTTTAGATCTTTTAGATATTTAATAATGTATTTTATTAGACCTTTTTATTGTTGAGTTGTGTGGGTCTCCATTCAAAAACCAATAAATTATTAATGCCTCCAAATCCTGAAGTTTTTATCGGTAAAAATAAAACTTGTTTTCAGTCAAACTGAACGCTTTTCTTAACCGCTTGACCCGTACCTCGCAAAGACGCGATAGTTTTGACCACGTCACGAAAACCTTGTGTCGGCAGTGAGGGAGCAGAACGCTGAGTCTTGTTATTGTTTCGGAACCACCGGATAGCTGTAGAATAAACTGTTAGCAGTTTATTCTACAGAATCACATGTGGCTCGTTTTTGCTCGTTGTAACTTGTATTATTTATTACCTTGTACCATGTCTTTTTTGATATTCTGGCTCACGTGATGATTATTAAGCAATAGAGACTATTGCCTAATAATCAGCGCAATGGACCTGTTGGAAGCGCAGGCGTCTTGGATTGGATAGCGTAATCTATGCCTGGAATTAATTAGTAGCGGATAGCGATATGATTGGTTCTGCATAACAGAACAACGCATCCACTCGTGGGTGTCACAGTGGCAAATATTTAGTTGATCTGGATTTCCACAAGCATTATGCTACTGACAGTATTCTGGTTTCGATGTTTCTTCCTCTACACGGAAGTCTACGAGCTTATTGACTGATCCACAACTTCCCAAGCCCTGCCTGACAATATTCGAATAACCTTCAATCGTCATTGTTTTGAGGGGATGAAAAGCCTAAACGTAAGTAGGTTTTGGGTCCTTCCATAGTATGCGCATGCCCTTCGAAAAAGAACATTTCTAAGTGACTTCAAACATTTGAACGGTAGTGTGTGTGTATGCTATGTTCAGAGACAGTCCTTTTTTGCTCTTTATTTTGCCTAAGAGTGAATAACTGTTGAATTTGGTCAACATTTTTATGTTTAATTGAACCATTCAGTATTTATGCATAACACCTATTATCCATAAATATCATCACCAGGTTAAGTTTTGATTGTACCAATCCTTCAATCTTAAATTCCACTCCATGTTTGGCATTGACACCTACTGTATATGGAGCACTATCTGTGCCAGTATGATTATAAAACTAAATTAAGAGGCCAAAATGAAGGCTTTTATGTATAAAAAAGTGTGCATCAGTTTAATATAGATTTGGTTCTCGGGGTATCTCAGCCAGGCCATCCAGTGTGACAAAAACATCAGTCAAACAGGAAATGAAATCTACATGATAAAGACCTAACCACAAGCTTAGAACAGCCCCAACAAGAACAGCAAGATTAAATCTGTTGCAACCCATTCACTGGAACAAGAATGACAAAATATGCAGGAAACCAGCATGTGAGTTATTGGCAATATTACATGCCGTAGTCTTTGTTCCACATCAAATAAAATAATTATAAAAATATTATAATTGCACTTATGAGCAAGTTACATAGACATTGATAAGATATATGCAATGGCCTCAAGATCCCTAAAATAATATGCAATTCTGTGCAAATGGATTGCCTACCAATTTCATATGATCCATAGTACAGTTCAGCCACAATTTTCCCAAGCTTCCTAGCTAGCTGCCTGACTTGATGCCATACAGGTTGCACCAGAGTTGTAAGCTTGCACTGGGGGCAGTCAGATGTAAATGTCCATTCCTTGGGCTGTGTTGTATGGCCCAGCGGGTCCACCACTCTTGGCAATTGGCAATTCACATACACTTTATGTTTATATTGAAAAGGAGAGTCAAGATAGGAATTAAACGGAAGGCTTTTTTTGTTTAAGTGTTCATCATTTAACAGCCATTTTGGTATTTGACATTATTTTCACATATTTTAATCTTCAATAAACAATTGCAGAGATATTCCTCAATACTCAGATTTACTGTCAAACATGCTACATGTAGCAAGCTTATGTGAGGATACATTGTTACAACATTGTTACAACAACTGTTGTCCATAGTGAAAATACTTACACATAGAGTAAATAAACGTGTCTTTTTGTTAAGCAGTGTCTCATTTGTTCATTTTTACTTTATTTGCTTATTTTTTTTAAATATATATTTCAGGTAAACTGATGCATGATTCTGTGAAGCCACTAGTAAAGATGGGTCTCTCTACTGTCTTCACTGTGACCCTGTTTGTCCTATCTATGTCAGCTGCCCATGGTGGAAAAGTCCTTGTGTTTCCCCTAGACGGCAGCCACTGGGTCAACATGAAGGTCATTATTGAAGAGCTGCATTCAAGAGGTCACAGCATGTCAGTTGTACGGTCCTCAGACAGCTGGTACATAAAGGAAAACTCCCGTCACTACAGTTCAATCACCATTGATGTTCCGGGTGGCGCTGATGAGGAATTCTTTCGCTCATTTATGGCCAGACAAATACAGATACAGAGAGAAGAGAATTCCGCTTGGACTCGTTTTAGTTTGGACATGGAGCTGAAAGACAGGTTCTCAGAAATGCACCATAGAGTGTGTGAGATGGTGAGCCACATGTTGGAGAACAACACGTTAATGGAGTCTATTAGAGAAACCAAGTATGACTTGGTTCTGACAGACCCAGCTAACGGGGGAGGCGTGGTGCTGGCACATTATCTAAATGTACCCCTTGTATTCAACGTTAGATGGACTATACATGGTGAGGCTCATTTCGCTATTGCTCCCTCTCCACTTTCTTATGTTCCATTTCCTATTGCAGAGTCTACTGACAAGATGAGTTTTTTTCTGAGGGTGCGTAATGTTTTTGTTTATGTACTCAGGCAGCACCTGTACAGACAGACCGTGGGACCTCCTTATTCTGCTTTGGTTAGTCGATACTTTGGTCCAGAGGTAGACTATTTCTCGCTGTTTCAAGCTGCTGATCTATGGTTAATGAGAGTTAACTTTGTGTTTGAGTTCCCTCGTCCCACCATGCCTAATGTTATCTATATGGGAGGATTTCAGTGTAAACCCGCCAAGCCTCTTCCCCCACAACTGGAGGAGTTTGTTCAGAGTTCTGGGCAGCATGGAGTCATTGTCATGTCTTTGGGTACTTTAGTCGGACAGCTTCCACATGAAGTTGCTGATGAGATAGCATTTTCTTTTGCCCAACTGCCTCAAAAGGTAATCTGGAGGTACAAAGGAGACAGGCCAGCTGCTCTAGGCAACAACACGTTACTGGTGGACTGGTTGCCTCAGAATGATCTGTTAGGACACCCTAAAACAAGGCTGTTTGTATCTCATGGAGGAACAAATGGAATCTTTGAGGCTATCTACCACAGTATTCCAATAGTAGGCCTTCCTCTGGTGTTCGACCAGCATGACAATCTTTCTAGAATGAAAGTAAAAGGTGCAGCAAAGGTTGTGGACATAGCAACGCTAGATAGAAACATATTCTCCCAAGCTTTACAAGAAGTTCTGCATGAGCCGTCCTACAAAATGAACATGCAAAGACTCTCCAAGCTACAAAGTGATGTGCCAATGGCGCCCCTGGACAGCGCCCTCTTCTGGATTGAGTTTGTCATGAGACACAAAGGAGCTCCCCATCTCCGTACAGAATCCTACAGAATGCCCTGGTACACCTACCACTCTGTAGATGTCATGGCATTTCTTCTGGCTGTTGTGCTATGTTTCCTTCTGGCTACTTTTGTCATCATCAGATATTTATTTTTCTGGATGTGCTGTCGACCAAAAATGAAACATGACTAAAATGATTTAAAAATGATTTCATCATTTGTTTATTGGCTTCATTTGTGAAGTACCAGAGAATACATGTTTAAATGTCATTGTCATAGTTATTCACAAAATTATAAACAACTTTACCAAAACTAACATCAGGATTGGAGGCACTCCTTCAGAGTTTAACTCATGTCACCACCAATGCAAAAGCCATACAAGTTATACAATGTAAAATGTCTACACAAATAATATATCAATCATAATGAGAAATACAAACCATCTGAGAAAACGGCACCAGTTCACCCACTTTAGGGTTTCACCCACTTCATGTGTTATGATTTGTTAACATTCACAAGGTTGAAAAGATGAGCAAAGTTTTTACTGTACTCTATAAATCAATGCAATCGTTTTTTCACAACAGTTTGTGTTTTGAGGCTTGTTTCACAGTAATAACTTGTTAAAGGTAATGAATTTCCTGTAATATCCTACGTGTGCTTATTATATTACTATTGATATGTTGTAAGAGGTGTTTGTACTGAAGCATAAAACATAAAACTGATGCAATGGCTTTCGGTGTTATTAAACTTGCATTTTCTTTATTGCAGCCCTTTAGATGAGATCACAGAAAAGTTACTGGTAGTAATTGTAGTTGGCATAAGGACATAATTAAACATCTTATGAATGGAGCAATGATGGGTTGAAAAAACTATTTACTAATCCATTTCAGTTGCTTTTTTACACTGAGTTGTTTGATCAAGATTGCTAGCCCATAATAGCATATTGGGTATTTTCCTTGACAGTTATGAATAATAGCATTGTTAAACCTTCAGCCAAAAGTAAAAGGCTTGTTTTACAGTAATAACGTGTTAAAGGTCATGTATTTCTTGTAAAATCCTATGTGTGCTTATTATTTTATAATTGGTATGTTGTAAGCGATGTTGGGACTGTAAGAAACATAAATAACTGAGTTCTTCAACTGAGATTGATAGCACATATTAGCATCTCCTTGACAGTTATGAATAATAGCATTGTTTTATTAAACCTTCTGCCAAACGATTTAATATCCTTCTTTCTACCTGTATAACACTCGATAACACGAGTCATGGCATAACTTGTTTTGATAGTCAGGCACAAGTAATAATGTTTTCCTGTAAGTGTTAGTAAACAATAAAAAAAAATCCTGAGCTCTTTTCATTAAATAAATAATTTCTTTAATAAAAAAAACATATTGTACATAGACAGTGGTATGACCAGTTGCATATAAATGCTAAAACAAAACAGGAATCCTTGTCAACCACACTACATTTACACATTCTGCTTAGTATGAAAGAAATTCTCTTTTTTTGGACTACTTTATCAACTACTGTATCTAGCATCTGGGTCTGGGCCGGAGCTTGTCAGTGGTCTGGGAGTGATGGAACAGGCCTCGCCACAGAATGAGAGGGCTAGTCCAGAGAGGTACTCCTCCCAGCCAGGGTAAAGACCAGTCTTCGATCACAAAACCTGCAGATGGCAAGACAGGGCGCCAGAGCAAGCGTAGTGCAGCGGCCGTCAGATACATGACACTGACCTACAACCAGGTCGGAAATGAGGAAAACCTCAGTTATGGCAAAATATGTCTCGTGTCGGATATGTACATGAGGTACTGACATCCCGAAGCAACAAATTAACACGGGCTCCACCAGCTGGTATCAAATAGTCTGCTTGACTTTAAAAACGGCGGTTAAAAGCATATACAGTATTTCATTGAAGGCAGCTCTGTGACATGAGTGTTGCTGTGCTGAATATAATTAATAATAATGAAATACTTCCACATTATTTTTGTTGCTACTGTGCACATTCTGTGGGTGCAGAATGCATATATATATATATATATATATATATATATATATATAAATATACATACATACACACACACACACACACACACACACACACACACACACACACGCGTATACACACCAGCGTTGTTTTTTCTTTTATTAGTCTCATGACATGTACTCTCCCGCTGAACGATGGGGTTCAATGAAAATCCAAAGTAGTAAATCCCAAAATGCTGAAGGTATTACTGAGAACACCTTATTCACCATAGAAAAAGTACTTTCACCAAAGATGTCCCGTTAGGTCATTTACCACATTTCCCCCACCAGGCAGTCGCCACGGCAGGAGTCTCAGCACCATCCCCAGAACCAGTTGAGCCATGGGCCCACCGGAAAGTCAGCCAGGTGTTGCGGGGGAGCCAGTCCTCTCACGACGACCTGGTTCTCAGCGAACTCACCGTACTCCTGAGTACGGTGAGCTCTGCTACGTCCGCGTCCTGCATCCCAGACTCCTGCTTGCAACTCTCTCTGATCACATATACTATGAGTCCCCCACAGATGAATATGAGAAGAAAAATACCTATAACCTGAGACAGCAGTGAGGCAGAAATGAACAGAGGACAAGGTGAATAACTTCCAGCATGTGACTGCAGTGCATAGGCGAGACACCTGATGAGACACAACTACATTACGCCACAGAAGCGGAGCCCTTTGAAACACGGGTGCACCGTTCCGTTTCATGAGGAGCCAGGAGCCAAATGCATCCAGCATTTCAGACTAAGGTGGATCTTTTGGACTCACTGAGATTGTAATGAATGAGATCACATGGAACGTGATTCGAGACAAGCGTTACTTTGCTGAGAAGTTTGATGCATACGGCCCCTGAACTCCCCGTTCCAGCCCATGGAAGGAACACACGTATATAACATCTTAGCGTGCAGGAGAAATGCATGAAACGAGGCTCACCTGAGACCAGACAAACAGCTGTTGGGAACGTAGCATTAGTTCCTGTGAAGTGACGTCTCCCTCACTAGTTGGCTCGCACCATTTCTGCGGTGCTGCTTTATCAACAATGACGAATCTGCCCTTCCAGTCTGTCATTGCACAGGCATAGTACTGGCCGTCGAGGAACAACAAGATCAGCCATACGATTGCAGGAACAAAACTAGAAAGAGACACAGTCTTCCGGCACCGTGTTTCGCATCTACATCCTTGAATGATCAGCATCAACGTGAAGGCCATGACAGCAGGAATGATGAAGAAGGCAGATGAAAATACTCCGTTCCATTTAGGATTGCAAGGACACTCAAACTCCAGCTCCACCAGCTTCTCTAGTCCCATGAGGATGAATCCAAAAGCCACATTTGAGACCAGAGGACTGTTGCTAAGTTCATTTTTCAGTCTGGTAAGCCATTGTTGTCTACTTTCCATACTAAATAGACCACAAAATGAGAGTAGTGGAGGTAAAAAGCCCAACAGAGTGTGTACCGTTGTGAACACATTGGCAACAGTTAAGTGATGCGTGATTAACACATCTAGGGGTAAGTTTTTCCCTTGGGCAAAATGCCACACTTCCACTCTCATTGGTTTTGAACAAAGGAGGGTGTGTCATCAGCTCTGACCTTTTCCCAGCTGATTGGCTAGTGGAGGGTTTCAGGTGGGGTTACATTTTAAACATACTCTTCCACTGACAAACTAGAGGGAGGAGAATAAAGTGGAGGGAAGTCGAGTTTGTTCTGCTATTGGGTGAGAAGACCAGCCATTTACAATACATCCTCCAGCACAACATATTTAAAGTGCAATGGCCGGTGGATATTGTAGTGCAGCAGCAGTCTGGAAAAGTTATGGAATTTACTTCTCAGATGGACTCTGCTGGAGAAACTGAATGTGGTCAGTACTATGGTATCCCTCAAATTGACAGTACATATGTACAGTATACACAATGACTGAATGGATTGCCATTGTGTGGCCTTTATCTTCTTTTTGGTTTTCCATGACCAGTTTCCAAACAGCATTAATATTTACACACTCAGTAAATAGATTTTCCAATAACTAATATCCACACCCACACAATACCATATTCCCTGTATGACACAGTGGAAAGCAGGCTGTTCCTATAGCCAGCAGATGGCACCAATGGTACACCACAGCACAGCTCCAGAATACAGGGATTACTGGGAGGCCATGTTAGGGTCTGTCTGTTGGACAGCCTGGATTCATGTTGAGTTTTGTCTGTCTTATGCTAAAATGTGCTGCTGTGGTTTGTGGCTGAGATGTTAGAACCTAGTTAAGTTTTCGGTTCAATATGAACAGAAAATGTTCCTATCGATTTACAGTGCTAAAGTAAGGGCATGGGAATATTAAATAAAATAATAACTTTCCCAGGCAGGTGAAGCATTGACTAAGTACTGGCATATCTTAAATTGAGCAGTGTCATTTGTCAAATGGTCTACATACAGTTGAGACAAACCATCAAAGGTAACTCTCTGTCTCTCTCTCTCTCTTTCTGTGTGTGTGTGTGTGTGTGTGTGTGTGTGTGTGTGTGTGTGTGTGTGTGTGTGTGTGTGGATGTGTGGATGTGTGTGTGACTGTGCATCTCTGATCCTTCGGAACTCCAGTGACACCAAAAGAGCTCTACAATTGAATTGCCAATCCTCAGTAAATGGCCCCACTAATCTGCATTGTTACAATTCTGTCCTGGACCCTGTCGCTGTCATTTATTTCATTTGTTGTAACCGTGTGTATATTTAGGAAGGTCATCACACACCTTTCTGTTGCCAAAATACAGTCTTATTATTGTTTTATTTTAAACAGAATATTTGTGTCAGAGTAGTTGACATTATCTAAAATAGGCTGCTGACACGGTTTGCACGACTTGTTTACATAATCAATTCTTTCATGATGGAAGTTCAAATTTATTAAACATTGTCACTGATAATCCTTCAAAATATAAACGTTTTTCTTGAAATTTCAGCGATATACCATCCTGAAGTTATAATTTTGTGTGTTTGCGTGGGGGCGTCTGTGCTTGTACACGTTGGCAGGTGCAGTGCAAGAAATCATTCATGAATTAAACCCATATGTAAATGGTCTATTAATAAAAAAAGAAAGTCAAAGCTTGCAGGGGAAATTAATGTGACGTAGTTTATAATTCGTGCAGGCACGGCATTATTACACCACACTAAGGGCCTTGTTATGAACGCCGATGCGCATTGGTCTGCGCATCTCTGATCCTTCAGAACTACAACTGTGGACGCTCTTACTGACAGGGAAAAACCTATTTTCCGCAATCCGATGAAGGAGGCTGTTGGTCATATGGCTCTACTACTACATCGGCTTCCCTGACTGAGCCACCGGCCTGTCCGGGAGAATTTCTGCTACCTGCTATCATTCTTTTTCTGAGGACTTTATCTTTAAATAGCATTCGTTTGACATTGCAAATAACTCGTAATGTACTTTGCTATGCACCTTTAGACCAGATTCCCAATATCCGCTACCAGTATCTCTCCTCCCACAATCTCGCTGCTTAGTCCTTACTTGGTCCTCTCATCGAACCCCAAGAATGCAGCCCAACGCAGTGTTGCTGGTGGTGGTGGTCCTCTTTGGAACATTAATGCTGCATTACGTCTCGTCTCAGAGCGGTAAGAATAAATAAGTGACCATGCCTGGGACACAATCGCAGTCAGACACAGCGTGCTGAAAACTGTTCAATAAGTAGCTATTGTAACATGAAAACATATTTTTTTAAAGATTTGATTAAGAGCGCACCTGTCATTCGACGTGTTAAATATGAGGGGCATTGTCGCATTTAGGCAACATAATTCAGTGTTTAACATATTTAGTACAAATCAGCTTACATAACTGTTGGTCTCAGGATGTTCATATTGTTTGTGACCATTTACTTACGTACACATTCCCAAATGTTCAGTGTAGGCAAAATATTGAAACTACAGTAGGCTAAATTATCGTCATGTTTCTTGGATTGTCCATTTAATCCACTTGCATTATTAGTTATTATGTTGTGTTAGTTAATATAACTAGTTAGTATTCTGTTTCATGGTTGGACTGGATTATTTTTCTTAATTTATATGTTTGATTATGCATATTCTTGACAAGCTTTTTGAATGTAAAATATTTATTGTTTGGGTTGCACTTGCCACGTTGTGAACAAAGCAACACGATCTGGATTATCTATATCCCTTCTATTATCTTTCTGGAGAAAAAAAACCGAATCATCATATGTAAAAAGGTCAACATTCCACTGTTGTGCTTGTGTGTGCTGTGTACATGTCACTTAAATATACATGGCATCTCATGTGAATTAATAGGCAGCTATTGATATCATTCTTAGAGTAGACATTTAAGAAGGTCATGACACTTTTCTGCTGCCTAATACAATCTACATTATATTGCAAACATAACATTTGGTTTTCTGTACGTATTAAGGCCCATTCATTTGTAATGGGAGTTAATATTGCTTTATAGGATGTATACATCTCATGGTTGGCTTGGTGGACTGTTGATAACCTGAAAACATATTAGGCCACATTATTAAAAAAACACATTTAGATTATCTCAGTGTAGCCTAGATGCTGGTTCATCCGAGTCCAGTAGCAAAGTATTAAATTCAGTATGTGATGACCACTGTATAAGTGTGGTGGAGAGGGAAACACAATTTGCTGAACATGAAAAATGTCTGAGTCTCCTCATCCTTGCCTGTACAGGGTTGCCTTCCCCGACATGCACCGAACAGACAGCCAATCCCGGTGAATCATTTCAGTCACCCAGAGGGGGCACACCAATCAGAGGTGGCCTATTCACAGAAATACAGGCTAATGGATGTTCAAAAAGCTATTAAGAGCTACTACCAGTTATTTGCATATGTTTAGACGATTATTGCTTCTGTTACATTTTGGATTGTGTTATAGCCATATCTGTTAGCTCTGAAGACATATTGAAATACGAGGCTGTACGGTAGCTATACAGCAATGGCCACTCAAGGCTGATTAGAAGTCCATCATTGGCTATGCTGTTATCACTACCAGGGTTGATGTTAATTATTTACTATCCTGTACATTTAAGAATTAAACTGAAACAACAATCTCATTCCAGGTCTGATCAGCGAATGTGAAAACCTGGTAACGTCTGTTCACTTCACGTGACTGAATTGACCCTTGCATTTCCACTGCTGATTTGGTACAGCCAAAGTGTAGGCCTTCCAAGACTGGCTGTAGTCTACAGTCTCTGACTGGTGTGCCCACTCCCTGGGTTTGTAACAGCACTATGGGCTCTACTGACACTTCCAGGGGCCTTGGGAGACAGACTGTTGCCACCTTGTCACAGTGTGTCTGCAGCTTGTCTCAGCCTCACAGGCGCTGGTTTAAACTGATAACCGCTCTCCATTGCTGGTTTATTAGTTCATCACGTTCGATTGTCTCGGGCACTGTTGAGATACCATTGTGAAACCTGTCCATTGTACACGGGTACTGTAAAATGCACTTAGGTCATCAAATGAACGCATTGATTGCGTCTTCTATGATTGACACGCTGATGCCATTTGGTGGCAGAGATATAGACATAACAAAAAAATAAATGCATTTCAGTCTGGATTTAAAGTTACAAGACAGACACTGTTTGGTATTTGTGTCAATGACAAGTAAATAGGTGATGTTATAAGAGAATAAGACTGCATCACAGTACGGTGGGTTTAAAGATGTGGGTGGAGCTGAGTGGAAGCCATTATTGCTTCATGAGGCCAACAGACCGTAGATTGCTGAGATTCAGCAACAGATATCTGGAGAACTGTAAATAGCATTGGTCCATTCTGCTGCCAGTCGCTATTTATAGAGCAGAGACACAGCACCCTGAGCACAGAGAACTGTGGCTTTAGCGTCCTTTTGTGAAAGTGAATCCATTAACTCGTAATGGACAGCAGCATTACTGTCAACAGCTGCTTGGCTCTCTGAAATCTTGCTACATGCATGTGTACTATTTATGCTCTTAAAGGGCTGTGTCCTCTGTGCATATGAAGGAATATGAAAGGTGGTTCTCTCCTGTCTGACCTGAGGATGCTGTTTATGGCAATGCACCATGCATAATCTCTATCTAAAGCATTCAGCCGCTACCGCAGGCACATTCTTGTTCAGAAAAGGATTGACCAATATCCTCTTCTTGTGTTGACATAAAATACAGACCACTGATTTGTTTTACCAACAAATGCATGAACCATATCAGACACAAAATGCTGCAGTAAAAACAAGCTAAATCTTGAATTTTATTGTAGGATAGAGAGTTACCACCGCGCATGACTTCCTCATATGTTCAAAAGTTATTAGTATATTTAGAATAGTTAGTAAGGTAATGCGTCTCAAAGCCATAGACAGCCAGTTTATTCACACTGAATGTACATTTCCTGACCAAATCAATTCCCCCGAACCAAGACCACAAACCAGGACCTTACAAACTAAAATGGCGTATATTTTACAGTTAATAAGGGACTCAATCAGTGTACCTGCGAGGCCATGTAAATCACTGCCCATGTTCTGGATGGTAAAGGATACCTCTGTGAGAGCGGAAAATTAGCTGTAGGACGTGCGCCAGCTCTTCCACTGAGTCACGCTAGCCCACTGTGAAACATGATACATGCTGCACCGATGGCGACATCATCCCACAGCCTTCGACACAGCACAGAGTGGGCACACCGTAGCAGCATATGAGGATGATATTTGGACGATGTTGATGATATTTTGAAGAAAATGGCGACACTAGGCTTAATGCTGACACGTGAATGTGTGAAATACGAGTTCTGGGATATTTGTTTGCGGTTACAAGATGTGTTGTAACAGTGGGTTTAGTGAGGAAGCCCCCCTCATTTGGCAGTTGTTGTCATGGTGACGTGGATGAGTTTCAGCCAATCCTGTGACGTGTTGTATCTTCTTAACCCTGCTAGCCTTGCACAGTGACAGAGGGCCGGGCATGTCTGTCATCTTGACCTCTGAAGGGGTTAATCAGGGAGCAGTGTTTGCTGGTTGAGGGGGATTAGCACAATTCTGCCGGGGATGGTTGGGGGGGTATTGGGATTTAAATCTCATTAAACAGCTGTGGCTCCCCTCAGTGACCTGAATGGCTGTCCCTGTTACAGTCATGGCAAGGAAAAGGCTCGCCATCATAAATGTCAATGTTTTCTAATACCAAAGTTAAAACGTAGGGTTTCGGCTTACAATGGTGTAATACGACACGTTTCTAATAGCGATTGTTGTGCCTTTTCCTTGCCATGACTGCCACATTTTGGAGCTGAACCCCGACTCTCCCCCTCCTGTCCCTCTTCCAGTAAAGTGACAGGGCTCACCTTATCCCACTCATTTCAGCATCAGCTGCTACTAACTGCCATCACGCTAATGCATGAAGGAATGAGGGATTATTCCTGATTTGTCAAATGAATGAAGAAACCTATCCCAGCCCACTCACCGATGTGTTAAGAGCAGCTCAGAAGCAAGTACATCATCCTTCAACCCACAGCAGTGACTCATTTACAACTGTCAGAGCAGAAGGGCTTTGTGAAACCTCTGGCTATCGGCCAAGTGTAACACCTCTTACGCAGATGCTGCAAGCCAGCTAAGAAATGTGCTTTCCTACAACAGTCAGCTACACTGGCTTAGGGAACGCACTGATACTAAAGCTCAGTGTTTTTAATAATGCTAGTGATTTCAACCGAAAATCCAACATTCCCGTAAACCCCAGTTTGAGTTTGTTAGTATTTGGTCCAACCGTAGTCTCCCCTCTCACTGGTACGCGCAGGTGATTTGACCTCTCTCCACCCACACATAGATGAATGCCCCCGTATGTAACCAGTGGAGGCACCATGGGGGTTCTGCTCTCAGACTGTCTTGTAGGCAGGTTACAGGCGGTGGACTTGCAGCCGGAGCATACCTGCCTGGTGATGTGTGTGCTCCCAGTCCTCAGGGGAGACCGCTCCCAACTCACTCTGGACCAGACAGGCGCGACGGGGCGGCCACACAGCCTCAGATAGGATCTGTACACCACAGCAAACTCCATAGGATTTTTACCGTGACGTGCCTCTTGCAGAATGACATTAGCATAATGGATGCCTTGGATTCAGTCGGTGCCTTGTATGAATCCCTTCTCGTAGCTTATCGTTTCCTCGGCATCACCTACACAACTGCGTTGGTATCTCTTCATCCACCTTACAGGCTAATCTCATCTCTGTAGGCCGTCTGGTCGACATCGCTTTGTGTTGACACGATGGTTCTGTTGTGACCTCAGTGGATGGTTTAGTGAGGAGGCAGCCGGAGCAGAGTCAGAGTGGGCGGGCAGGTTTGTGCTTTACCCTCTGGGATGATGGGGGATGATAACAGGGGAGGAGGCTGAAGCTTGATGCGCCCAGATGTTTCCAGAGAAAGACATGAACACTAATTACTTTGAACGGCTCCGGGCTTCAGGCAAGATGATAAGCCCGGATGGTAAGCTCTCAAATGTTTTTGGCCACTGTGCAAATTTCAGGTGTTTTAAGGAGACACACAAAAAATAGGATCAAACACAACAAAGCTTCCACTTCCTTTGACTGTCATTCATTTCATTCATTTCAAATAACCACCACTTATAACCACAAATAACCACCACTTATGACTGGAACAAATTGTTCCATTTGGCTTGATACTGTCACACCATAGTCTTTCAAAAACAACTGAACATGCTGCTATCTGATCAATGCATATACTGAATTAGTCAATAATTGAATTATTCAAGATTTAGTGTCCTGTTTTATTCAGTGTTTGTTGTTTAATATATTATGTTTATTTTATTATTTGCAATATGTTTTCTTCATTTACAGTGTTTTCAGAAAATTACTCAGACCCCATAATTTTTTACACATTTGGTAGTGTTCAAAATATGATATATAATGGTTTTTATCTACACACTATACACAATTCCTCATAATGACACAATACAATTGCATTTTTAGAAATGTATGCCATCTCTTGACCTTCAAGATAGACCTGTGACGAGTCACAGACCTGGGGAAGGTTATAAAACAATACTAAAGCATTGAAAGTTCCCAGGTGCACAGTGGGCTCCATCATTTTTAAATGGAAGAGGTATGGAACCACCAAGACTTCTTAGAGCTGGCTGACCAGCCAAACAAAGTAACTTGTCAGGGAGGTGACCAAGAACCCAGTTGCCACAGTAACAGAGTTTAAGAGTTACTCTGTAGAGATTACTTGCCAGAAGGACAACAGCCTAGCAAAGTAGTTGTTAGATAGTTTGTTGCTAAGGCAATCTAGGGTTGTAAATCGAAAATTGATTGTTTCTGTTATTTCCATAGTACACGCTAGAGGGATGAACTTAGGCTGTCATGGCTATTTGAGCATAATCGTCCTTTCATCAACTAAACCAATGAAGCAAATCTCTTGAAATTCCACAAAATGAAAATCCCCTACACGGGAATGCTCTACATGAGGGAGTGTGATCTATGGCAATTAGACGTGGTATATACCACGTCTAATTGCCATAGATCACACTCCCTCATGTAGAGCATTCCCGTGTAGGGGATTTTCAT
>JACXGJ010007166.1:0-31492 GCA_016801105.1 Esox niger | reverse complement strand
GAGAGAGAGAGAGAGAGAGAGAGAGAGAGAGAGAGAGAGAGAGAGAGAGAGAGAGAAAATATAGGAAACTAGAGAGAAGACAGAGGAGAAAGGAGACAAAGGAAAGGGAAGCTAGATGAGAGAGTGATACAGGATAGATAGACAAAGAGGAGGCACGGCAGCTTTAAAAGTCAATAACTGGATCCAGTTGTTCTCT
The DNA here is from genome assembly GCA_016801105.1 of Esox niger. Taxonomy (NCBI): domain Eukaryota; kingdom Metazoa; phylum Chordata; class Actinopteri; order Esociformes; family Esocidae; genus Esox; species Esox niger. The sequence goes on along the minus strand of JACXGJ010007166.1, from coordinate 31,296 downwards.
AACCGAACTCTGGCCATGGCGAATAAAAAAAACATGTCTGTCAACATCCTATTACAGAGAATGACTGGGAGATCGAGACAATTGCAGCAACAACCTTTGGTAAAACTCAGGCCAAAATGTCACATCACGATGTGCGCGAGAGCCCTCTGAGTTAGCTTCTCGCCGCGTATTTCTGACTTACTACACATCATTACTCATCCTTGGGATCGTTCTGGGAGCGGTGGCCGCAAAACAATAGGCCTATTCAATAATATATCAGTGTTTTAAAGTACTGGCAGCTAAACCAACGCAGACCGTTGAATGGATAATGACTAAAACAGGAAATCAGCCAGTAGTCCCTTCTGGTTATTTAACCGCTAATGTTATGAGGTGCCAGGTGCGTGAGGGGGATGATGTTACATTACGTACATAATGATTTACATGGAGAGTGTCCAATGGTCCCGGTCACAACCCACCAGGTAGTTAAGGCCTCCACGAGGTTAAATACCACCGGGAGGCCAATGGCCTGCCTGCACCGTTGCCCGCGTCTTCACTTTAATATGCCACAGACACTCAGAGCCGTGACAAAAGAGACCAAGGGCCCCAGTCAAAACACCTCTGGCGCAGTGACCCGCGTCGATCCATAAATTATTCCTGAGTGTGTGCATGGAAAGGCCGTGCCACTCAGACTCCGCGCTCCTGCGACATGCCATCAGGTTTGTCCTTTCTCGGCGTCCGGAACCCCCGAGCTGAAGGGGTCACGGCTTGGCAAAGTGATGCAAAAATCATTATTTTCCCTGATAAATAAATGAGCCAGAGGCCCCTTCAGGCTCCACTCCAGCCAGTGGGGGGGGGGTGAATAATATATTACAAATAGCTCAGTTCATTTATTAATAAGTCGCTTTTTTTGCTGCTGTCACAAGTGGCAGATTGGCTAGCGGTGGCATTAAGGGACAAGCGGATATGCCGCTGGGGACAGTTAAATTCCTCCAGTTAGAGTGAAGCAGGAGGAAATCGACAGCTGTTTTAAGCAGCGTGTGAGGGTGACTGAGATGATGGAGTTGGGAGTTTGTCACTGCAGGCTGTGGAACAATGAAGTGGAGGCAATCTATGGTGGCAGTAGATTTGTGTTCAGTACAGAAATAAACACAAGTCAGAAAGGCTGTTCAGTGGAGCTGGATTTTGAATGCCGTTACTTTGAGACCTCTCGGGGGGACAGGGGCATTCCTCCAAAAACATCGTGGTCTGGAGAATTTTGTACAAAGACAGAAGACAAAGTCCAAAATTCCAAATGTGTTTTTTTGTTCAGTGAAAGTCAGTGAACTAAGCAGAAAACCAGCTACAGCTGTTATGACTTTGGAGTCTGTAGAGGAGCTACCCGTGAGAACTAAAACATTCTTTTCCAATAGAAAACATCTTCATTTATTCAACATCTTTGTTTTGTCTCATGCCACACATTGTATAACAGATTCTCCTCAACACATTTCTCAAAATAGTAATATACAGTACACATGCAGTTAATCATAGGAATTGATTCTTTTAAACAATTATTCTGACATCCTGAATTATTAGGTCTGTCGTTGTAGTTGGGGGTTCAGATCAATCTCTGTGAATCGGATCTCGGGTGATCAATATAAAACTCATAATACTGTGTATAATACATGAGCCTGATTACCATTTCAGCCAAGTGAGACAAACCTGTTAGCACGATGAGTCAAACCTGTTGGCCCGATGAGTCAAACCTTTTAGCACGATGAGTCAAACCTGTTGGCACGATGAGTCAAACCTTTTAGCACGATGAGCCAAACCTGTTAGCACGATGAGCCAAACCTGTTAGCACGATGAGTCAAACCTGTTAGCACGCCGAGTCAAACCTGTTGGCACGATGAGTCAAATCTGTTGGCACAATGAGTCAAACCTGTTAGCCCGACGAGCCAAACCTGTTAGCACGATGAGTCAAACCTGTTAGCACGCCGAGTCAAACCTGTTGGCACGCTGAGACAAACCTGTTGGCACGCTGAGACAAAGTTTTTGGCACGCTGAGTCAAACCTGTTGGCACGCTGAGACAAAGTTTTTGGCACGCCGAGTCAAACCTGTTGGCACGCTGAGACAAAGTTTTTGGCACGCCGAGTCAAACCTGTTGGCACGCCAAGTCAAATCTGTTGGCACGCCGAGTCAAACCTGTTGGCACGATGAGTCAAACCTGTTGGCACGATGCCTAAGGTGTTTGTCTTTTATTCCAACTACATGCATTCTGTTCACTGCACTGGTAACCATTACACTACCATGGCTAACATCCCCTGGTGAGGTTACTAGGAGTTTTACCAAGGTTGTTTACCATTATTCCATGGGCTAATAACTTTACTTAATTTGTTTGCATGATCACAATTTCTTCAGTTTCAAATTGCTTTGAAAAATAATTCAGCTATACAGTTAATACCATGAGAATGTCCTTAACGGAGTGAATCGTCTGATGAATTCAGACAACGGCTTCAACAGAATTAGAGATTGATGAAACTGTTTAAGGAGACTCTGTGCCAGCAGCTTATTTGCGTTGCATGGAAAATGGACTTCTGACTTGGAGAAACACACTGCGTCTTGTATCTTGTACCCTTTGGGGAGGGAAAACATGTTTACCGTTTCGTTGATTCTTGTTTAAATTAGCGTTGGACTCTCACCATTCATAATATCCCATCCCGTCAGCATGTCCTGGAGGATTGCCCAGAGTTTCTGTTACTGTAGCTCCTCCCCCGAGGGGGAGGTCACAGACTGAGTTAACACTGCTGGCAGTAACTGTTATGGTGGACAGACGTGACCAAAGCATCATAGCGGTTTGGTTTAGGTTATGTTCAGATAGGGTTCGGGGTCTTCAGTCTCCACAGGGAAGCTTCTGCATAGCCATGGTATACAGGTCGTAGGTAAGAACCAGCAACCCTTCGTTCACTATCCCGATGCTCTTGACCACACGGCTGTCTCACCTGGTTTACATTCAAATGCCAGGTTAGTAAATCCATTAGCTCAGTGGATCCCAACCAGGGGTACTAGGACCCATGGGGGTACTTGAAAACATTCATGACATCATAGGCTTACTAGTGAAATTCACATGAGGGGGTACATCAGGGGTACTCCAAGATGTGCAAAATATTTTTGGGTGGCACAGTATCTGAAAAAGGTCAGGAGCCACTGCATTAGATGTAGACGTCCCTGGTAATAACTGATAATGTCTGCATTCATTTATGCAGTGTTGCTATGGCATTGCAGTGGACACCTTAAAAAAAGGACAGTATTTTAAATGAGTCACTTCCTTCCCTATCGTACCGCTTTTACAGCCAACAGAAAACGGTAGTTAGGGTGAAGTAGGCCAGTTGGATCAAGGTAATGAAAGTGGTCCCCAGATCTGAACCTGCTGTGTTCCCGGCTTAGAGTGGCTTTGTGGCACTGAGCTCATCCGTCACATTACAGTGGGATGTCACTTGGCCAGGTCAGGACCTCTGCCTCCACGTGTCACACAGTCAGACCCCTGATAGCTCTGCCAGAAGGGCCAAGGGGCTCCAGGTCCATCTCTCTGCTAGAAATCCACAATGACAACCTGTCAGCGTTTCTGTCCCCGAAGCAGTTCCTTGGGTCCATTGCCTTGGGGGGCACTGGGCTGGAGGGGGGCACTGGGCTGGAGGCAGGGTAATTCCGGACACTAGCGACTAAACTGGCAAGGTTCCACAAACAACACGTTCTCTCCTGGGTTTCTAATGTTTCACTGACTTTCTCTCTCTCCTCTCTCTCCTCGCTCTCTCTCTCCTTGCTCTCCTCGCTCTCTCTCTCCTCGCTCTCTCTCTCCTTCTCTCTCTCTCCTTCTCTCTCCTCGATATCTCTCTCTCCTCGCTCTCCTCGCTCTCTCTCTCCTTCTCTCTCTCTCCTTCTCTCTCTCACTTCGCTCTCTCTCACCTCGCTCTCTCTCTCCACATTTCACACTGAAACAAGTTGGCTCTTGGTTGACTTTATATTTCACAGTTTTGAATTTTCCATCTTCTGTCAGCCTGTAAGCTTTTGCTGTAGCGTCTGATCAAACATCCCAGTGCTGTGGACAGAGGGAGCGGAGAGAACATGAGGTGACGTTATCCAGGCTGACAGTGTTGGTCATATATCTACACTGCTGCTTATATAAAGTAGAGCTTTAATTAAACTAAACATATGTATGTACTGTACAGACACAGAAGTGTAATTAAGTAATATGGCATGAGGGGTATGTTTATGGCCAATATAACATGTCTATGAACTGTTCTTACGAGCTGCTTCGTGCAGTGTACAGCGTAACCTTATGCCTATAACCTATAGTGCCTCATTGCTTACTTAAAGCATTGTTTTCAGCCAATCAGGTAAGCATTCTAACCGCCCGGTATATAATACAACATATACAGCCATGTAATATTTCAGATAATGTATCCCCATAGCTTTTGGCTGGCTGTAGCTTCAAACCTTCCCTAATAACTAAGCCATCCAATGGTCATCATGATCACTGACTGTGTAAAACACCTGCATTGTCTCCTGTCACAGGTTAATCGTGCTTTCTCTCATCCTTTGATTTTACTGAATTTCTCTCAATAGATTGTCCCTATCATTATTCATATAGAACATGCCATATTTCTGTGAAGTGTGTTTTCCTTTTACTCTGTTAACTCATGATAAATGGAAGGCAAAGTACAAAACATACCGTCGCAGCCTGCCCGCCTGCTTGCTGCCTACAGTATTTTCACACGATTAAACTGTGACAGCTCCTCACATTCCAGAAATGCACAGGGAAAGATTTTCCTTCCTTGAGCGGGCTTTGATTTAAACCTACATAAACGCAATCGCCTTAATATATCTCAAGAGCTCTTTAAGATGACAGCATGAAAACAATTAACACCTTCCCTCCAACATGTCCAGCCTTCCGTCTGGCTTAAGGAGCAATAATATTTGCTTTTGTCTGTAGTGTCACGGGTCACATCAACCCGATGAGAGTTTACTGTGCTGGCAAACGGGCGTGTCAACACCTAGCGTGTATGGTGAGGGACCGGTCTGACAAGGCAGTGTTATTTTAGGGAATGTATACTCTCTGTTTTGGGGAGATGGTATTTTTTCTGGGTGTCCCAGAGCTGTTCCTAGGCCTCTGGAGCTGCCTTGCATTCTGGATGTTAATCTTCTTTAGGGAAAACTTAAAACACGTCCGCCGAGAAGATTTTCACACAGGACATTTAGCTAGCAGTTTCAGAGCGACTTCAATTGTGCAGTCTGGCTGCCATTGAAACAACTCTCACATTCACGGCCATTGTCTTCAACTTTTGTGAGCTACTGCTGCATAGTGTCGATACTCAGACTTACATTAACGCACAAGTTTTATTCTCAAAAACAATATCATCCGAACATGTGGGCGTCACTGTTTGACAATTTCAGACTTTCGCCTGTCAACATTGAGAGAGATCTTTTCCCTGACCGTAACCACGGGTCACCGTCTACCGGCGTCCTGAGGGGTTGATCCAGCTCCGTGTGCGGTAGACCTCCGCCACTCAATCGCTCAACAGATGGAGCCAAGCGCGACACATCGATAAGGACCCGGAACTCTCTATTTCATTCACATGCTTCTAACAGCATATTACACCACTCCTTTTTAACAGGCGAGTGGGAGCCAAGAGCCCGGCTTTCATAACGAGGTGCTACTAACAGCTGTAATAATCAACGTTGAGTTGACAATGAGACGATGTGGCCTGGGGTTCGAGCCCCGGAGCAAAAGGGGCGGATCGGCATGAGGAAACAAGACCCTGGGCGGTTAACTTTCTCTTACACATTTTTTCCATCCTTCAATCTCCCTCTTTTTTTTATCGTCCCCATTTCTTTTCTGCTTCTTACTCAGAAGGACATTCTTTCCTGTGAATTGAGAAGTGCATCCTCTTGGCGGGCAGCTATAGTCTTGCCATCTGCAGTCGGTTTCGCTCTCACGATACTGTAGTTCAAAGTGTTAGTGCCGCGGACATGAAGTGTAGCATGATGTTGCATTTCAGTTATTGCATGCCAGAGCATTTTTGGCGTAGCTGCGTTTCCTCGTTTATGCTGGTCGCCGGATAGCTTCCGGTAAGCTGTAGCTTTCATCTCTCCCTATGTAACAAGAGCATTAAAGAGGAGACACGGCGACGGACTGACAGGGCTCCTAAGTGCCTAGCTATGAAGAGTGAATGCTGGTTTTCATCTCTCAAACTCAAGTGGTCTCTATTGTTTAGGCTACGTTCCTCTGATGGCCCTTGTTCTGTCTATTCTTCACAAACACAAAAAAACGGTTTTCTTTTCAATTAAATATGAACAAATGAACAAGCTATAGATACAATTTAGGCCATTGGGGTATAATCGTCACTAACTAAATTACATGTCAATTAAACTCTGACACTCTGCTCACTGTCGAAACTTTTACTATATAATATGCTTAATTTTCTGAAGTCTCTGTGGATTTACAATAGACAAAATGTTGATTATAATTTGTATTAATAGCAGTAGTAGCAGTAGCAGGCAGAGTCTTGTTTTGTTATGGGTGTCACGCAGTAAGCCTTTGTCCTTGAAAGTCTCACATTTTCATCCTCTCGCTTCCCTTCGTTTTCCACATTAACCGTTAACGACTCCAGATGTTTGGGCCTTTTTTTGCGCTTTTTTTTATTCAGCTAAATTGTTAATTGAATCTGGCCATAAAAGAGCAGCTGCTTTTTGGGGACCAGAACGGGGAGTGTTAGTTAGAAAACGGACAGACCGACAGGGCTACCGGATGGGAGGGCTGGTCCTGGGTCCCACATGACGTCAGCAGCTGGCGTTTTACTGCTCTTTAACGGGCTCCGACGTCTCTCAGCTCCATTCCCTTCTTTCCCAGAGAGCTGTTCACCCTGTACCTGTGCTGCTCCGCCGCTGTCATGAATGCGCAAGACGCCCGTTTAGCAATGTTTGCAAAAAGCAAATGGTTGACTGAAGCCAAGGCTCACAACCCTGTTTGCCGGCTGCTCTTCACAGCCAGAGAGTGACACAGTGTGTGTGTGTGTGTGTGTGTGTGTGTGTGTGTTTGTGTTGATGGGGGGCATCATTCTCTCCCCCCGTCTTCAGCTTTTTCATCCGCGATAAGAGGACTGATGCAAGTCTTTAAATGCACAGGAGCTCTCCCGTGGGGTTAGGTCCCTGTGCTCCATGGATGTTCCTACCCAGATGTGCGCTAAGAATAAGGTCCTTATTTATCCTCCTGCGGTTTATTTCCGTAACAGCTCTGGAATGTGTGCCTCCTGCCTGCTTGTGTGGAAAATAAAAACGTACGCGTCCGTAAACGCAGCACCAGCTGACGATGAAGTCGCAGCAGCTCGTTCAGAACCGCCACGGCAACGCCACGTGACGCGTGGCCACGCTGTCATTTCCCACAATGCTCCCCGCTGTGGTGCGGCAGACTGAGGACGTCCCGTGTGTCCTTTCACCGTTCCCCCAGCTGCACGGACACCACAGTCTTTAACGTGCACACTGAGTTCTCCTCACCTAGGAACGTGCACACTGAGTTCTCCTCACCTAGGAACGTGCACACTGAGTTCTCCTCACCTAGGAACGTGCACATTGAGGTGTCCTCACCTAGGAACGTGCACACTGAGTTCTCCTCACCTAGGAACGTGCACATTGAGGTGTGCTCACCTAGGAACGTGCACATTGAGGTGTCCTCACCTAGGAACGTGCACACTGAGTTCTCCTCACCTAGGAACGTGCACACTGAGTTCTCCTCACCTAGGAACGTGCACACTGACGTGTCCTCAGCTAGGAACGTGCACACTGACGTGTCCTCAGCTAGGAACATGCACACTGAGTTCTCCTCACCTAGGAACGTGCACACTGAGTTCTCCTCACCTAGGAACGTGCACACTGAGTTCTCCTCACCTAGGAACGTGCACACTGACGTGTCCTCAGCTAGGAACGTGCACACTGCCTCCCCTGTCGAGGGCTGTAGAACGACAACATCTTAGACTAAGGGTTTTTGAAGGGAGAATGATCATTTTAAGTGATTGTGGTAAAGCCAGTTCAAATGGTATTTAAAGGAGGCGTCGGATCTGATTTTCCTCCAGTGTGAGGGCGAGACTGGCAGCTTGCCCAGCTGGCAGAAAGCGATAGGCTGGGCAGCGTGCCCATCCTCTGAGGATGGTAAAGGCTTCGGACCTCCTGGCCCACTCAGCCTCTGTTAGGCCTGCCGAAACCACCACAGTGCAAAACATGAATAAAGAGCAGGTCACAGTGCATCGCCACCCCTGGTGTTCAGTCACTTCGACGGCTCTGGTGTTCAGTCACTTCGACGGCTCTGGTCTTCAGTCACTTCGACGGCTCTGGTCTTCAGTCACTTCGACGGCTCTGGTCTTCAGTCACTTTGACGGCTCTGGTGTTCAGTAATTTCGAAGGCTCTGGTATTCAGTCACTTCGAAGGCCCCTGGTGTTCAGTCACTTCGACAGCTCTGGTGTTCAGTCACTTCGACGGCTCTGGTGTTCAGTTACCTAGACAAACGGCTTTGGTGTTCAGTCACTTTGAAGGCTCTGGTGTTCAGTCACTTGGACGGCTCTGGTGTTCAGTCACTTTGACGGCTCTGGTGTTCAGTCACTTTGACTACTCAGGTGTTCAGTTACATAGACAAACGGCTCTGGTGTTTAGTCACATTGTCTGGTGTTCACTCACATAGATGTACATCTCAATGGGCCTCCACACAATGACAGAAGACGACTGAACATCACATGGACATGGCTATTGTTAAGTTCCCTGAACGTTTTCTGAGCGTTAATGGAGCGGACCTGTTTATGCAGCTGATTTTCCCATGGCTGATCATCATCTGCGGTCACGGATGCCCTCCATCTTCCTCTCCCACTTTTAAAGTTTAGCAAATGAAAACAAAACACAAATAAAACAATCAAAATGTCTCATTCTTTCTTCATATGGATCCAATTGGCTAAAATACTGTGAGACCATGTGAGTGAGCGGTTCTACTTTTCCTCAATTTCCTTTTGAAATGAAATGTTTTTTGTACATTGATTTAGCTCTAATTTTACATATCCATGCCCACGACTTGGTTCTCAGGTTTGTAATCGCCCTGTTGGCTGGGATATCTTTTCCCCTCTCCGCTGTGTTATTTTGGGTTGTTATTTTTGGCCAGCACTCAGACCTCAGTCAGACCTTAGGTCCTTTTCCCAAGCGATATACTTGTCCTACACCCACATGCCATATATCATCTGGCCCATGCAGATCTTCCACAGTGGCTTCTTAACTCTGAAAAAAATGTACATCTAAACAAATAACTGAAGTGTCTACTATTGTTACAAGGAATTCTGTGAGCTGTGTGTGATTTTGTGAAGGTTACTGGGACATATTGAAAATTGTTCTTTCATAAATGTCGTCATTTCTGCCAGGTATGGCATCAATTTGAGACGTTAATGTAAAGCTTTAAAAAAAAATCCCCGTTTATTTAGATGTCACTGATACTAGGTGATGTTCATTTTGTAATTTAGAATTTTTATTTAAATTAACTTCCAAAATTGACAGTCTTCAACGTTGCGGTTGTTATCACTGTTAATATTATTTACTATATCGTCACATTTGACAGATGTTCAAAATAAAGCAATAACACATTATACGATTATTGTAGTAACAGTTAAAATAACTCACCGCACAATCCATCCGTTATGGCGCACTCGGAGACAACCCTACAAACATGGGGTCACAGTGCCACCTATTGGAAAGACTGAATCCACAGAAAATGTGAGTCCCATTAAACAACAGTGACATGATCAGGGATGAATGATGAGTGAGTATTGACCAATCAACTGTTCAGACTGTCTGTATTTGAAATTCGATATTATTACACGCCCAATAACAAATCCCCAGCCCCTGTACACACGTCGGGTTTAGCTTTAAGGAACGGGGGGAACGTCCCCCTGAGAGGATACAGTGAAGCTATTCAAGTCTGCAGGAGGTGCCTGAGGCTTGGAGACTGCGGGCTGATTTGTCGGACTCGCCATGATAACAGGTATCAGCCTCATGCCGTGCAAGGCTATTGTGGGAACCAGTATGCGTTTAAGACCCTGCTTTGATGCAAAATCTCCCAGCTCACACACAACAGTCAATGTCAAGACCGGTATCTTCCCAAGCTCATTGAATGCCATTCGGTTCCATTTCAAGCTGCTCGCTCAATCAGGAAGTCGTCACTGGGATCCTCATGCGCCTGAGGGAGTGCACCCGCTGCCGTGACCAAGCCGCCACAAGGAGTCGCTAGAACCTGACAAAGCAAGGTAACCGTATTTCACCACTACCCCCCCCCCGAACCTGGGAAAGGGCTGGCCAATTGTACCACCTTCCAGGGGACCTGTGGGTAATCCATGCCATGCTTTTCCTCAGTGGATTACCGTGGTGATTAATATTAAAATTATAAATGACAACAAGGAGATCTCTTGACTAGCATAGCGTCAAACTCATAAAACTGCGGCGCGAAAAACCAATAATATATGTGAACAAAATCATGTATTGTATCGTTTTGATGACAAACTGAGAAGCCCAATTTCCCAATGTTCAATGGGGGCCTGTACTCCGTTGGATCTCACCCAGAACCGACCAGATGAAGAGGAAGGACAGGGAAGCAGTGAGACCGGAGGAATAGCCAAGTCTTAAGCGGGAGTGACAGCAAGGACAGTGAAGTGGTAGACTCATGCCTGATCGCATCGACAGAGCTCAGGCCTCCTCTCAGCAGCCCACCGACTAAGTGCATTCAAAAGACATTGTTTACTACTTATAGCCCACCCTGTGGCCTCAAGACTCCTGAATACTTTAGTAGGAGGCCGGAAACAAGTTCGCGACGAACGACCTGTCAATCCCTGCCACTCCTCCGTGTCAAAAGGACGTAATTGGTTCTGAATGTTCTGATTTCCTCTGCGAGCTTTGACAGTCCGTGGGTTGTTTCTTCACTGGTCAGGCAGTTTCTCTGGGCCCGTGTGTCCCTCAGGCACAGTGCAGAGAGGGACAGTTAAGTGTCGTCTCGTGTTATGCTTTGTTTTCACTAAAATTGGCCCTTTTCACATCTGTTTTTAGTGCCTTGTCATTTTTCCCACTGATTTATTTATTTTCCACCCGCGCACGTTAGGCGAGACCTCGTCCTGAGGTCGAAGCGGGTCCGCGTCATGTAAACGCTGTCCCTCAGAGTCGGGAGCAGACGGTACCTTGAGAAATGGGCTGGGCATCGGAGCTGACACCAGGAAGTTCTGTGCGGTTGTTGCCTGTCCATCACTGAGACAGTTGTGAAGGATCGGGATGACAAAGTGTGACTGTGCTGACAAGTGTGCATCGGGTCAGTACCCACTCCAGTGCCGGGCTGGATTTACGGGAAGCGCAGTGATGTTGTTGTCGGACATCACCGCTGTTGCTGTGTCTCTCTGAGACGCCTTGGTATTTGTGTTGATGGCTGCTGCCTTCACTGGACATTCCCATTGCCCTTCCACCTGCCTACTGCATCTCTTCCAGAATCAACAGCCACTGACGGAAAAGCACAAAAGCCTTTAAGATCCAAGGAGTATGATCTTCTATTGAACACTCATTAAGTCGTGCAGTTGTTTCATTGGTAGTAATACTTAACGACTATTTGATTTGCAGTGGTTAATACCTGTCTATTGAGTTTAAAATCAGGGCGACAGACAGCCTGGTGTTCACAGCCTCAAACCGGCAGCTAACCTAAAGGTTGTTTGATCAAATCCCTGAGGATGCCGCAAGGCCAGTCAACCCAAATTGCCCGGATGTCACAGCTAAAAATCGAAATGTGCTTGATACGTACGAGGTAAAATAGGGCAAAAAATATATGTAAATGATATATAAACACAAGGCAATTTTGTTTTAGTTTTATTTGTATAACTGTAGCATTGTAAGAAAACATAGATTTCCTTTAGACCTCAAAAGATACATTTCTTAAGTTGGTCCACTGATGATTAGTTGTAGTGTAGTGACATGTTTTAACAGGATGCATATATAGATCTAACAATTAACAATACGTGGTGAATACATTTTTCATCAGATTTTTCAACCGTCATACATACACGTACACAACATACAAGCAGAAAAACTGTGCATTCTCAGTAAAACATAGAACCCATAGTTTAACAGCAACTTTCTTTAAGCATTTTTTTTGCCATTTTGAGTACTGCCAGCTTGGCCCTAGCTATTCGAGTGGCAGCTAAAGAGCTTCAGCAGCTCTCCATTTGAGTGACAGCGAGCAGGATGCACCCTGACAAGTAGCAGAGTGAAAGAAGAAGACTAGCCCACGCCTGCCTGGGATTATCCAATGAGATTGCAGGGAGACCGACGACATAACAGATGTATCTGTGCATGGTGTAAGCAATTTTAGGTGTCCTGTTTGGGCTATCAAGTGCTACTTTCAGAACTACTAGCTATAATTACAGGACAGCCTGAGAATGGTTTAACTGGATCTCACCACCGAGTTACTTCTCTTAATTTCTTTTGTTTTTTGTAATCCTATCTTGTACTACAATCCTACATTGCCACTCGACATGCCACCTGATTCAAACAGAACATCCGTCATCCGTCAGTGATATTTACAGTTGTTTAGCCAGCCTCCTCGCATAGTTGAAGGGGGAAACCTGAAAAAATATCAAGGTGCCTTATGGGCCCCTTGCCTCCTCAAAAATGTTCACTACCTCAGCTTTCCCCAAGCCAAAAAAATTGTGTATTAAAAGTGTATTATTTTAGAACATATTGTAATAAATAGTATTCTTAAGTGTGTTAAAATGGACACACTAATTTCATACTTTAGTTTACTTATAATACATGATTGGAAACAGCATTTTAGTACACTTAAAATATACTCCTCAATGTATTTCTCAAATGCTATTTCCCATCCTGCAATCAAAGCACACTAAACTATGAAATAACTCATAGTATGAAAACCAAATGTATTCCACTCGCCAACTAATGACTCGACATCTCAACCACTCACTTCCTGAGTCATACAGAAGAGGATGGGGAAAGGATTCTGGATGAACTTCCTCCAAATGATTAAATGAGCCATCTCTAGTGGCAGCTCTTGGCTGTGTGGCAATGTGGGTCACACCAGTCAGGCCACCGCGCCCCGGGTGCCTTCAGTATGACCAAAACGTTTCGGAATTGTTCAGACAGAAAGACGCTACATCAGAGGTTTCAAACCGGCTCCATGGAGGGCCATGTGTCTGCAGGTTAACGCTCTAACCTTGTACTTGATTGATTAATTAGTTCAGGTATTGGTTAGTTTCTACCCTCACCTGGTTGCTTAGGCCTGAACTGGGAACCAATTTATAGGAAGAAACTAAAACCTGCAGACACTCGGATCTATTCAAACGTGTATTTCTACCATGAATCACAATAGCTCTACTCATGACATTTACATCTGCATGCTATAAACAGTTCAAGCCGTGACGAGACGTACCAGTGACTCCAGTCTGTAACCGACAGCAACCAGCATAGCTTCTAACCTCAGGCAATAAAACTGTTGAACAAGGCTGACCAATGATTATCAGATAGCTTCCAGCAGCTGTCTTTGTTTTTTTTGCAATATAGCTTCAGTATTTACTATGTGTACACACACACACACACACACACACACATACACACAAACACAAACTCTTTTAGTTACAATTTTCTAGCATTCATTTTAAATATAAATATTTACAATGAAAGGAAATATAAAGCAACATGTACTTTGTTGGTCCAGTCTTTTCTAGGCTGAACTAAAGTAGGATCCCAGAAAATATTTATTCTCTCAGATTTCATGCTCAGATGTGTTGACATGTACCTGACAGTGAGTATTTTGCCTTGCCTAAGGTGACCATCCATCTGACAGCGTGGCAAAAACAGAAGCTGATTAAACAGCATTGCTGGGAACAATAAAAGCCCAGGACATCCAGATCTGGCATCTTCACCTGCGGGAGTGTATGACCCCAGCCACCTGACAGCAGATGAAACTGTGTTTGCAAAAATGAACATTTCAGCTGTCGTATAGTGTCTCACGGAAGCTTGATTGCTGGCTTGTCATCTTCACCATGATCCTGACCTGACTGCAGTTTGGCATCGTAACCCACTTCAGTGGACAAATGGTTACCTTCGATGGCCACTAAGAAGTGTCCTTAACCCATAAACCCAGGTTTTGATTGTGCCAGGCATTCATTTTGTTTAGTATTTAAAAAAGCTGAATGTGGCATTTGTATTCCTTTTCAGCGTACTTGAATTAGCATCTTGGAAAAACGGCCCAAAGGTTAGCATTAGGCTGTTACCCAATACCTGTTTTTAACTAAGCATGTGGCAAATGCTTATCTGCATAGAGTTGAAACATCCTATAATTTTTGTCACCTGAACATGGCCCTGACGTTAACTAATTGGTCAGTTCAGGCATTGCCCACATTCAATAAATCAAAAATATAAATAATTAATAATGAAACACTTCATATTTCCAGGGAGGTAACCTTATGTGTGGCGTCAAATGGTACAAACATTTGTATAAAGGACAGCCTTCCGGTTAACGATGGTATCTAGGTATTGTGGTTAGGGCTGAGACGGTAGATGGGTCCCTGAACTCAGTGACCAGACACATTAAGTGAGGCTGGACTAAAGCCACAAGCGATATCCATGAATACCGACTATAATCAAGACTAGTCTGCAAACTTTCTTTTCTATTAAACACAACTGATCTTTCAGGTTGGGTAAAAAAAATGTACTCCTTGGTTACTTCAGGATAACGTTTGACTAGTCTAGAAAATAAATGAGCGCGAAGATTCTGAATCCTATGATTTTACATATGCTTGCCCGTTACTAATCAAGCATTTGTGCCAAAAAATAAGCAGGGCAAATTATTCTTTACCTGTAAAATCGGCATTTGTGGTAAAGCATCCTTTTTCCACTCAGGGAACCAGAAAAAAAATTCGCCTCGCTTCTGCGTGTCGATGACGTACGGAGGACGTTTCCCCAGTCGTAGTAACTCGCCTTGTCGCTACCCAGAGCTGGCTAGCTGAAGGGACCAGGAATTTTGCAGTAGGTTACACAAATCCAAGTCCATCTGTGGTTGTTAACGGACTGTAAAACGCATTATTGAGGCGGCGAGCCCTTGGTAGAGCGTCTACATGATAAGTATGTGGAAAGTCAGGGAACTGGTGGATAAAGCGTGAGTATCCTTGCAGTTTTTATGCGTTTGCCTTATTATTCCAAGGCCCGTTAGCTAGCGGGTTTACATTTACCGACAAGGGAAACACTGCTCTCCTGACGTCACGCTGTTTTCTCAGCTGATAGCTCATGATGGCAAACGTTAACGATACCGAATCATCCTTGTGTACATCATTGAATCATATTCTCCCGGTCTTCTGCTAATATAGTGAATTCTGAAAGGTCTCCCAGATACATAGTACGAACACATTCATTCACCTTCCATTACTTAGCCTGCTAACTCACGAAAGTAGCTAGCTAGCTTTAACCGGCTACACTGTCAGTAGTACATGTAGGTAGCTAGTTAATCAATCATAGCTAAATAGCTGCTCTAATGTTTTGTCCCTGATTTCATCCCATTTAAACGGCGTACAGTTTATAGTAATCCTGCCAATATATTTAAAGGTATATCACCCGACAAGATAATGTATTAACCATTAGCTGATGACATCGTATCATTAAAAAACAATGCATATCTCCCGTTCATCGCCACATAGCTACCTACCTAGCTAGATAACGTACTAAACTGTCTAGCTATCTAAACTGCATCATTACTAGCAAGCTAACGTCTACTAGCTAATACAGCTACGTTTTTCACAATGACTGTCAAGACAATAACACCTGTTATTTGTATTATAATGTAATCGTATGTTTCGTTATATCGAATTCACTACACATAAGTTGTATTTAATGATTATTGGCATACTAGTGTTTTTCGATTGTTTTTTTTACACGACGATTATAATTTAGCCACTTTAGTCTAACCTAGCAGCTAGCATTTGTCTGTAGCCAGCTGATTGGAAATTACAGCAGAGACATTATAAAGCTGTCTGCCGACAATTAGCCTAAACAGGCTCTTGCCTCCAGTAAAAACCGTTGAAATCCACGAAGAATGTAACGCAGTATCTTCCGGTTGGTTAGCTTATAGCCGGGGTGCATTTTCTCCCTTCCAAACGAGGTAGCGAAGTTGGTGTGTTGCCGAGGATCTCTGCGTTGGTTATGGAATCTGTACTGCATGATGCATAAGACATTTAAAATAATAGTTTTTGAAGTTTTAATAACCTGGCCACTTTGCGTCAGTGTAACAGGAGATGGTTTACTGTAGTGCGCCAATCAAAGAAAGGTATCTGGTTCAAATTCGTGATCCAACAGGGTGAGAATTTATTGTACCCTTGAGCAAGACACCTACCCTAATTTGTCATGTGAGTTGCTCACAATAAGGCCGTCTAATGTTCTCAAATGTAAAATATGACTCCAAATTGCTCATTCGTTAGCACAGTTGTGATAATGTCTGAACCTCAGTGTGGCAGAAAGATCTGGTATTACAAGCTTTTGCGACTTAGTGCTTTAAAGTTGTGCGACAGACCCTAAATATAGTTACTTGCAGGTGTCAGCCATAGAAAAGGAAACTTATGTAAACACACAATAACTGTCAGAATGGGGAGAATGTTAAGGGGTCAGAATTCTTTCTGAAGGCACTGTACCTCCAAGTTTGTTCAACAAACAAGGGTATTGTGTGGAAACTAGCTTTTCAGTACAAACCGCTATGCAGCTTGATGTCTGTAGTATACAGTTTGCTTGAAACTTTTGCTACGTTGCTAATCGGTTTGTACTGAAAGGCAAATGGGCTTCCTCTTCCTCCTTTGGCCAACTGCCCCATTAACACTTGACTAAAACCAGTGATCTTCTGCTTCATTGTGCACACGATTGGACTCCTTAACCACGCCAAATGGCCGATCAGTTTGGTATTTACCTCAGTATGACATAAAAATCCAAACTAAAGTCAAACACACTTCCTTCAGGAGGTGCACTGTCAAACAAGGTTCACTGTGAATGAGGAAACAGTGCTTGGACACTCATGTGCTCCTGTTACATGAAATCCCAAATCTTCCTCAGCTGAAATGTCCTCAGCTGATTAACCACCATAGTCCAGTGGACCTTTGTGATACATCTACAATGTCCAAGACCACCATCAGTGGCGGAAGCAAAGCCCAAACATTCACATCCCCACAATACCATTCAGAGAGGCTCATGTATATGTCCTCTATTCATGTGTTGGCAGCTTGAGCTGCACTAAGAATTTAAATAAGTGTGGAAGCCAATGGTCCAGTATTCTAGAACACTGCTGTGCTTACGCCTGCATGTTTTGAACTATGATAGATGTTACTCCCATGGGAATAGGCCAGGCTTTTAAATATGTGAGTGAGCATGTTTGACGCCCGGGTTGAAATGTTCAGTCACTGTCATAATCTGGTGATACCGTTTTGAATCCAAATGAAGTGTTTCTACCAACCATGGAAGTTGTGAATCCTGGCCCGTTTTTGAAACCTGCCGTGCAACCAATCGGCATCCATGGAGCGTTTAGCTTGTAACGAGCTGCATCGTGGACATTGCCATGAAGTGCTTCCATTTTATTAAAGTCATTTTAAACTGGATGGGACCTCTGATTGGTTAGTCGTTAAGGATCACATGACCTATTACGACAACCTTAATCAACAGGCTTAATAACATTACATGCATAATAGTTTCCGTTTCACATTTCATGCAGAATGTCACGTTCCTCCCAATGAATGGCACTTTCATGTCACATTGATCTGAGCTCCAATTACATTATTGTTGAGATTGGGGTTTGAGAACTGAGACTAGGTAGGGTAGATACTAACTCCATTGTCAGACTTAATTTGCTCATCTTTGACAGAGAGCTAATGTTTTTAAAGGCCGTAAACAGAGTCACTACGCTAGTATTCAACCCCCCCCCTTTAGATAAATTGCCAAGTCTTGTCACTTGGCTTGGATCGCAGCAAACCCAGCTGAAGTCTTTGGGCTGGTGATGTATGGTCCAACAAGGTGAATAATTATTGTTGCCTTAACCATTATTTCCCCTGTATGGTGTAGTGGTTAAGAGCTGAATGACAATGTATAATGCTTCTGTATGTCTTGTTTGACTGTTATTTTTGTAGGATGTCTTTTACCATTTGGGGACTATAAGGCCCATCGGCCAACACAATGGGATCAATTATTTGGCTGAATCATTGTATTTGTGTAGAAAAACCTCTGACAGCGTAACTAGCAAATCAAAAATATCAAACATTGGACAATTGTGGGGAGATATGATCTGTTTAAGGTAGCAGAGGAAACTTGGCACATAATTCATGAAAGAAAAGGGAGGTTTTGACAATTCTCGCTTTGATCTGAAGAATTTGTTTCCAAAACCCACATGAAGACAAACATGAAACGACTTCCTTGTCTTGTTAATTTTGCTCCTTTTTTAGAAAGCACATATGATCCGTCCAAGTGTGTATCTAAGGCTCTTATGAGACTGTTAAAGCTGGGTGATCTAGAAGTTAATTGACAGACTGAGATTTTCAAAGTTGCAGTGCACACTTTATTTAGTTTTGTTTTATAGTGCTCTTATTTCCACTAGGAGGTTTCAAATGACTGGAATATGAGCAGTGCACATCGGTAGCAATTTAGTCAACAATGCTACTCTCATGGAGACCCAGAGGTTGTCATTTCCTGTGCTTCACAAGAGCCGTAGCTTTTGTGGGCCACTGGTAGCGGGGCTTTGGAGTTGACTATTGTCTGCATGTTCAAAGAACCGCAGGTTCAATCCCTCTATTGGACAGTCAGACCAGAGGAAGCCATACTTTAACTTGGGTTTCCAACTAATATCAATCCGGGCCTTATTCAGTACGAAAACCAAGTATTTCATTGCCATAACTTGTTACTGCAAATGATAAATAAACACCTTGAATCTGATACCAACCGTGCCCCGTTCGGCGCCCCCGATACCAACCGTTCCCCGTTCGGCGCCACCGATACCAACCGTGCCCCCGATACCAACCTGCCCCGGTTGGCTTGTGGTTTTCTGAGCCACATGTTCTGGAAAATGCAAATGATGATTTCAGATAACAGTAATGAAGAGAATTTCACAACCAACCTAGAAATACATTTCTCAGTGGACGCTCTGCCCGGGCACTTCTTCCAGCGTTATATTAAACACCCTGCCGGCACATCGGCATGACCAGCATCCCCGGTGGAGAAGTTCTGTCTGAGTAGCTCCAGCGGAAGGCCGACTCCTGCATCAGCCGATCCGACGGCCACATCCCCTCCCCGGGGACGCCTCTCCCATGCAAATGGCCTCATCCAGGTCCCTGTCTTTTAATGTGCATCATTGAGCCGCATGTTCCTCATCCTCCTCCCTCGCTGCTGTTGTCCCATGTGTCTTCATCATCATCATCACCGCCGCCGCCCCCAGTGGCTCCGTCTTGACAACTGATGTCTGGAACCGCTGTTCCTCAGGAGCAGCAGGCAAGGTGGGTTTTTCTAGTCTAGGATGGAGAGAGGAGAGTCAAGAGCCGCTACGAGGTTTTCTTCTTTTTTTTTGTTTGCACTGCTGTGGCTTTTCGGCAGGGTTGTGTTCAGCCGGCTGCGTTCTCCACTGCATGTGTAAGTAAGCAAGCAGGTCCACCCTTAGCGGAGCGGGGAAGACGGGCAGAGCAGAACAAACGCGTCTGTGGCGGCAGGCCTGTGGAACAAAGAGGCCCTGGAAGCAGAGTCTGGGCTCCGTCTGCCTTTCATTCTGAGCCACTCAACTCCTTTTGTCTCATCCCCAACTGAATATTTTTCACACAGCGGGCCGGTGTGTGTGTGTGTGTGTGTGTGTGTGTGTGTGTGTGTGTGAGATTGTTTCCTAGTCTGCTTGAAATGTAAGCACGTCGCCTGTATGCTTGCCGTTCAGGCCATCTGCTTTCATGCACTGCTATCATTCATTATTCAGTGGGCTGAGATTTCCCTGGTAATTTTGGAGGCGCTTTGCAGTAGAGAAGCGCTCCTATCTCTCTCTGTCACTCACAGTGCTGCACTGACAGCGGTCTAGTGTCTCTGTCAGTCTCAGCCATCCACCATAATATTCATCCTCAGTTTCGTTTCACCAAAACCCTTTCCATCTGTCCCTGAGGTCTTGACTTTTGACCCCCCTCGCCAGTATTCCGAGTGATGTGTCACGTCGTCGTGGCGCCATCTTCGTGTCTGTTGCTTAATACTGGCAGTAATAGCCAAAATCTGAAACAAGATCTGTAATAAAACGATGCTCTTTGATGAGGCCCGTCGTCGTTGAGACATTTTACTGTTATGGTGTTTTTCCGGCATCAGTGACTTGTGTTTAGGCTTGTTTTCGTGCCTATTAAATATTCCTAATTGGTACACATGACATTGGGTTACGTAAGCCAAATAACTAGCCATTTGTCGTTACCTAAACCATAGCTGAATATACCCCAGCAAAGCTAGCAAGCTTCTATTGATAAGTAGCTAGGCTAGTTATTTACATTTTAAAAAGCCAGCTGCCTGTTTCCAGAAATGCCTGCAGTAACATTAAGGTAAATGCATCACAGCAATGTTGACCTACATGCTGATTTCTGACAATCTCCAAATTTAGGGGCTGCATTTCAACAACATTGTGCTAAATAAAGTTAAGCAAGCTGTTCATGTCTGAGTACACAGATAAATTATTAGCTATAGCTGCATAATATTGATATTAGTGGTGTGAAAAGCTTGCTGGGAGAAGCACAAGGTTCAGAATTATATATTTTAATAATGTCGATATTTCTTTATCTAGAGCAGTTACAGCAGCCATATCTCTAATTGACCAGAGTTGAGCCCTATAGAAGAATGGCTGAGCGAGAGAACTTTGCCTAAACATGGCGGACAACACAATCAAACACGTCGTAGTGGGTCCCTGCAGGTCAAACATTTGTTCAATAATTTCCCTATCGATTGGACTCCAGAGCAATCTGCAACATGTGGAACAACTTAACAGCAGAGTGAAACTGAGCTGAAACCTTCTGGATTGAATAAACCCTCCTGGATTGAATTAGCTTACTTTAAACCGGAGTCGATCCATCCCAAAGCCCTCTGCCAAATCCAGGGATCTGTTCCAAAAGCTGGTTACATCACACATTTCTCTCCCTGGAGAGATACTCTGAATCCTTGTGTGGCTGCCAGTTGCAGTAGGAGAGCTGGGACTGGCTTGGTCCTCTCTGTAGGCAGCAGTGGTTGGGACTGTGTATCCACTACGGGGATGGCAGGTGTTCAAGCATCAGGGCTCTCGGGCCCGAATCACAGAGCTGTACGTCTCACGCTTATTCGTCTACGCCGTCCGTGTTAATGGCTTCCAGAGCTGCCTGCTTGGCTCCCTGCCTAAACTATTTGTCTGTGTGGGTATTAGTGGGAGTGCAGGAAGTGTCTGTTTTCTCATCTAAATAACATTAGTGATTATTAGTAAAAGTGCTGTCAGCTGGGGGGACCAAATTGTTTCTAGGGCCCAGGGCACTGAGCCCTAATCAGTTGGCTTCACACGGTCTGGTCAGGGATGGCAGGGAAAGGGTTAGGCTATCACAGTAACACCCTTTTCTTTAGAATTGTAGACCCTTCTGACTGGCTAAAAATGGACGCTTTACAGAACAAATAATCTTCATTTGGCAGGTGAAATGGTGCTGACAGCAATAGACAAAATATAGCTATTTGCTTATATCCATTTTCTTTTGTTTTTCTTTTGTGGGAATGGACTGGAAACCAGAGCTAAGGTACTAAGTCTACTATGACTGGCATTTTTACAACTAATGTTTTGGGGGGGTCTTTCCTACCCTTTTCTGTATGGTAAACGCACTACCGTGTTGTTTCAGCCAACTTCTGGCCCCCCTATTTTGGCAAGCCAGTGGTGCAATGTGCAATGTTGAACACATTTCTATTTTATTATTGAAACCGATAATATTTTGGGGGGATAAAGAGCATTGTAGCGTGTCTCCCATCGCTCTGTGTTTTTTCATTCGGTTATTAGCATCTGTCAGGTAGTCTGCTTACTCCCTCTTAAATCTGGGGTCAGAGGGTCAGGACGGTTGGTCCGTAGGTATGTTCTCTGAGTCCCCTGAACATATCGTTGATCTTCCAACAGCTGCATTTGCCCTTGGCTCCAACCACATGCCAGCCATGTTTTGTCTTTCTTTTTCTCTGTTTTCGTTCATGCATTCCTCTCGTCCTTTCGAATGAGTGTTCTCTTGTCGACTGCTACATTTTTTATTACCCAGAGTGCTTATGGGTGTCTATTTAGGCTGTCATAATCTGTGCAAGCTGCTTTTCGAATTTGGACAGATCTTGTGAACGCTTTCTTCTCATCAGCCAGTTCGAGGGCTGTCTTTGTGCCCTGGAGGGCCCACTCCTCTGCTCCTTCTGACAGTTCAGAAGAGAAAGTTGGTTAGAGCCCAGCTGTTTCCTGCCACTCTGACATCTCTGTGACTGGCAGGTCTGTGTGTGGTGATGCGACTTAAATGAGGCCTGTCAGGAAATGGCAGATTATTCTTTTTTTGGGTAGACTCCACATTTAGGGGCCAGGGTCCAAACCCGCTGGACTCTGAATATGCAGTCGGGCCCATGCTGTACATCTAGACTAAATCGGAGGCCGTATCCCATAATGCACCAGCGTCACACTTGCATTCAAACGGCACAGAAAGCTGTTGTGCCGAGAAAGACAGTCGTATAACACAAGCAATCTGTTCATGAAACTCTGCATTGAAATTCCTCCAATGTATTTCTCTATTGATCTAATCCGTGTGTGTGTGTGTGTGTGTGTGTGTGTGTGTGTGTGTGTGTGTGTGTGTTTCCTGTTTACTGCAGCACTAATGTGGTGATGAACTACTCTGAGATCGAGTCCAAGGTGCGAGAGGCTACAAACGACGACCCCTGGGGCCCCTCTGGACAGCTCATGGGAGAGATCGCCAAGTAGGTGACTCGTTTCCTCCGACGCTCAGTCCCGTTCCCCTCACATCTCTTTCCCAGCCGTCGTGGCGTCACCGGTGCTCTCCTAACGGCGGTCCTGTCCCGTCTGCAGGTCCACGTTCATGTACGAGCAGTTCCCCGAGGTCATGAACATGCTGTGGACCAGAATGCTGAAAGACAACAAGAAGAACTGGAGGAGAGTTTACAAGGTGCGAGGGGTCTTCATTCCGACGCTCCGGTTTCATTTGTAAGGTCATGACGGCGGTGCCGAGGAAACCTCACGCCGTCTCTAACTGTGGCCCTTTTCCCTCAGGCCTTGCTCCTGCTGGCTTACCTCATCAGGAACGGATCGGAACGGGTCGTCACCAGCGCCAGGGAACACATCTATGACCTTCGTGCCTTGGAAAACTACCATTTTCTTGGTAGGGAACAATTTGAGGTTGGCGCTCTGCAAAAGGGCCAAGAAAAGTGTTTGTAGCCTAGGTGTTTATTCATTCCATAACCATCCCCACGACTCTCTAAACCAATCAGGATGTCCGCAGTGGTGAGGCTGTTGGTTTTCAGTTGGAAAACCCAGGAGTATTCATTAGTGAGGAAGCTTCCATGGTCATAGACGAAGTCAGTCAGATTCAGGTCCACTGGTGCCGGTATTAAACCGGTGTATATATGCACATATGTAATGCGCACAAATGAACCGTATGTAAATCCCCAAGTGGAGTGGCTTTTTGGAGACCAACCGTATGCATTTCTGATTTGCTGTGACCGAGGGGAAGACCTTGGATCGGCGTTGTACATTGTTTGTGTGTTGGGCCGCGGCCGCGGAGTTTGCCATCTGTTTTCAGTGGTGTGACAACACACCCTTTGGAGGCCAATGGCATCGCTAGAATGTGAGTAACTCCACAAATGTGTTCCAGACATGGAAGACTCACGCTTATTGAGGGTGATCATGGAACGGCTAAGGAAGGGAGATTGCCTCGATTATATTTAATGTACTAGGGAAAGTGGTCGGCCCGAAGTGGCCCATATTTGCTTCTAGAAGTTTGGTTCAAACCTACATCTTGTGAACGTAGCTTGTGATGTTATTTCTAGAGGTTTAACTAAATACAGTAGCTTGCTTTAAAATATTATCTTGGAACCAGAGTAATGACTCTAAAACAGTCCTTGGCTGTACACCTGTAGGAAAGCGACCATCAATAAGGAGGTTAGGCAACGGTTGTGCCAAGACTAAACAGCGAGTATTAAGAAACTGTTAGAATGCGTTTTGGTTAAAAAAAATTGTCGTTGAAAAGTAAAAAAGTAAGTTGTGTCAACCGAAAATTCAAAATTCAGTTCGATAACCGAAAGCTGTCAGCATGACAAGAAATATAGTTTAGACATTTTTTTACTTGAATTCACGATGGAAAAGTTAAATGCTAAATGTAAACCTTTAACTGCTCCTTATATTGTTTTGAGGTAATTGTATTTCTGATACTTGGCATACCATCCTCAAGTCTTGTACTCCCTAAAAAAAATGTATTGCAATGAAATGAACTAATGAATATAGCATTATCCCGCGATGCAAACGGTTACAGTCCAAAACATTTTATATATTGTGATAAAATTAAATGGGCTATTTGACTGGTCCCAGTGACTGGCCCTGAATTAGTACGTACATAACTGGGTATGACCACTTATGTCTGTTACGGGTCTGAGTCTGTACACAGACAAAACAAGCATACCTAGAGACATGCGCCAACCTCTTTCACGGATAATCATATTTTTTTTCGGTTTACCTTTAGGAATCCAAAAATGTAGTTTGTACTTTCTGAGATAGTCTATTGACCAATTTGAGATTAACTCTTTGTATTTCAACCACAGGATATTGTTTCATATCAAAACACAATAACAAATTATATTTACATGCAAATTAATTTAGAACAGCATTCTCTTAATATGAGAATAGTTTTTTTCATTACCCATTGTCAATAATTAGTGTTTTGTGCCTGGCAATGGTACAGCTTGGCTCTGTTACACACCAATGCCTGCTGGGATAAATGGAGTTCTCAGGATAGGCCTGCTGTGGCAGTAAAAAAGTGGGGTTTGTATTTGTCCACCCCAACAAGCCCTCCACCCCAGAAGGTCTTCAACGCCGCTTCCCAAACTATACCAGACACTCTTCCATTGCTGCTTTGGCCTGGATCTGCACTGCCATGTACTCTGTTCTCTTCCCTCACTCTCTGCCAAACGAAAACTTTATTTGCTTTCACTGTGGACTTCCTGTTTTACTGCCGTAGTGTAATAAAATTGTCTTAGGAGGAAGGTGTGAAGAGGCGCCTGGCTCCTCAGACCGGTGTTGTAATGTGTATTACGTCACCAACCCAATTGGACCATTTGCTTACACAGCGAAGTGGACACACAAGGTCAGGGTCAAAGTGGTCCCACCTGCTCAGACTGTAAAAGAGCAAAACGAGTGTGAAGACAAATCAACCAGCAACATGGTAAAATAACAGTTCTTGGGTTAATTACATTGTTTGGTCTTTTTATGTGTCCCATAAAGGGATGGATACTCCAGTATGTTTTCCTCAGGTACACTATAAATGAACTAGAAACGAGACAAAATGTTTTTCCATGGAGATGTAGTGATTGTATTTTTCTAAAGGTTTGAGTTAGGGATGCACTGATAAGAATAGTATTGCCCTTGCAATGTTTGCAAGTTGGCCAGGCCAGGTGGCAGCAAAGCAGCCCCAAAACATAATGCCGCCGCCTCCATGCTTTTGTGTTGGAATTCGTTTTTTCTGTACAAAGGCATTGTTTTGTTAGACTCGTCTGTCCAGAACACATTGTTATAGTAGCTTTGACCTTTACCGAGGTGTCGTGTCTTGATATTCTTTGTGGACCTCCTATGTAGGCCAGGTTTGTGCAGTCTCTGACAGTTGCCTAGTGCCCTTCCACACTGATTGTGGCATGTATAGCTCCTTTTCTCTTTGGGTTTGTCATTCTGTAAGTTTTGTCTTCGGCAGACGAGAACGGCAAGGACCAGGGTGTCAACGTGCGTCAGAAGGTGAAGGAGATGGTGGAGTTCGTCCAGGATGATGACCGGCTCCGGGAAGAGAGGAAGAAGGCCAAGAAGAACAAGGACAAGTACATTGGCGTGTCCTCCGAGAGCACAGGAGGCATGGGTGGAGGAGGATTCACCACGGCCAGCCGTAAGTGTCCCATCTCGGGAGAGAACTTTCAATAGGACGGATAGGAGAAAGTGCCCACTTCTAGCTGAGCAAAGCTGGTGGAGGCCCCCAGAGGATTTGAAGGTCTGATTGCTTCTTAAGCCACTAGTACTGAATGAAGTGTCTGGATACATATCTCTGTACATGAGATAGTAACGTTTCTTATTTTCAATACATTCGCTAAAAATTCTAATAACGCGTTTTCTCTTTTGCCATTAGTGTCCATTGTGTTTAGATAAATGACACACAAAATGTTTAATCAATTAGAAATTCAGTTGATTAGATAATGTGGAGAAAGTGAAGGGGACTGAATACTTTCCGAAGCCACAAATGAACATGAAAACGTGTGAGCACTAAGCAGACTAATTTAGCTCCAGTCCTTGTCACTGTCTTGTCTGCAGTCTCAGAAGGCTTTAGGAATTTCTCTCATGGATCACATTCTCTATTCCCCATGGATCTCCTCTTCCTGCTCCCCATCATCACTGATCTTTTGATTAGCTGTTTTCACTCCGGGGCCAATCGTGTCTTATCTCCTCTCACATCTTCATCTGTGAGATTTCTGATCATGTTTGTACAAGTGAAACCCTGACGCCCTCACTATGTTATGGAACATAGCATGTCTCCCCTTGTGTGTTTTTTTTTTTTGATGCGCTACTCTCTGATCTGCTATTCCGATATCTAATCAAGGCGACTGGTGGGTCTGGTCCCTTGTCATTTCATTAGGACTTAGTAGGAGACCTCTTATTGAAAGGCTTTAGTTTGCACTTTGCTTCTATGAACCATGGATCTCTCTCTTTGATTCCTGATCACTTTGATTTATTGCTGTGATTTCCCTCTTCATTAGTCAAATGAGAGTTCCAATTTGTCAATTAATGATGTGACAGGCTGTGGGATCATTTTTGTCACCCAGAATCAGAATGCCACGGAGACGGTCTGTTCATCTAGGATGTTCTCTGTTTCTGCAGACTTACTGGAGCTGTGTTATGACTGTGTTGGCAGCGGGCCCATCCGTTCTCAGTGCCGAATAATACAGTATCTGTTGCACATTTTAATTGGCATTTTCGATGCAGTGCATTTCTCCACACTGGCGTTCTTTGTGTCAGTCGAGTGAGTTTCCCTCAGCATTAGGGATGTGCACAGTTGTTCTAATATTTCGAATGAAATTTGAAATCTATTAGACGTTTATTAGTAACCAGCGTTAACGCCTTGTTTTTGTGTGAGGTTTATTTTTTGCTGGTGGCCTGCAGTCAGGCTTGAACCACTATGGCAAGAGCTTTGTGTTTCAGCATTTGGTGGCCTCCAAACCAGCTGTGATGTCATAAGATGTGATAATTTTTTTTCAATATTTACATCATTAAATACATAAACATAATCAAATGTACAAGTGACAGTGACAAATAATAGGCATATGTGATCATGTTAATTAAATGTTGATTGTGCTGAATTTTTATCGGTCTTTTAGAATGATCGGGTACACATAGAGATGGGAAGCATTTGCAGTCATGGAATGACGGGTAAAATGTTCCTACACATGGTACTCACCATTTCATATTTGCAATTATAAAAAATCTGCGCAGTTATTTTTCCTGAAATGGGGAGTACTAAATCTGGGCACGTTTTACCAGGGATTCGAAGTATGGAGATGTTTTCCCATGCTCAGGGAGCTTTGCCTCATCTTGTCTCTGCCGTGGTGCGTACATTGAAAACCAAAGAGGTGGCAGCGTTGCCGCTTGTTAGTGTGAAAGGCCCTTCTCTCGTTCCCCCTTCTCCATTTGTGCACTTGCCCGTTCCTCACACAAACTGCCACTGACCCCATGTTATGACAACAACATTCGCTCCGTCAAGTGTCGTGTCTTAGTGCTTGGCTTGAAAAGGTGCCGTTAAGATTTTTTTCAACAAGAGACAAGAACAATGGCATGTAATTTTGGAATATCAGGAAAAAGCTCATGGAACCTGTTGTCTGTGCCTGTTCCTCTGCACCCCTCAGCAGGGGAAATGTTTGACTCTGAACCCAAAGGGAAATGGGATGAGGACTGGGATGAGAACAGGGGAGTCTTCCCCTTCAGTGAGAAGCTGGGCGAGATCAGCGACAAAATCGGCAGCACCATCGACGACACCATCAACAAGTTCCGCAAGAAGGAGAGGGACGAGTCGCCTGACAGGACCAGGTAGGTGTTGGCGGCAGTAGTTAGAAAGACGGAAGGAAAGATGTTAGTCTACGCGTCCCCTTAATGATGGAGCATTTCTTCTTAGACTTTTTTCGTGTGTTGTTTTTCTTCCCCAGCGACAACGAGGAGGACAAGGCATCGCAAAACGGACAGGCGCTGCCTGGGAAGCCGTCCGGGTTGGAGTTCAGAGACGAGGAGGAGGAGGAGACGGTTACGACCAAGAGCATCCAGATCACCCAGGCGACCGAGACCACCACCACCACACGCAAACGGGGCGTCTTCCCCTCCAAAACCGTAGACCTGGGGGCCGCTGCCCACTACACCGGGAATGGGGGCGGACCGGGCGCCGACAAGGTACTGACCTCTGACCTAGGCTGCCACCGTTATGCCACCATAGGCCTGCTGCAGGATTGGACTCGGCAGCACTTGCTGCTTATAGAGAACGCAGTTGAGTTGTCTGCAGAATCTATTTTCATCAGTGTTTTTATTGAGAGTGAAACACAAGATGGTGATTATTTCCCGTGGGACAGAAGGCAAGCCGTGTTTCATCTCTTCTGACTGTGTAATGAGATGATGGAAGAGGATGGCAGCAGTTACAGTGAAGAGGAGGAGTTGTTCCCGGGCTTAGGCTGCCATGTCTGGTCTGTTTCTGGACTAATGCTGTCCTCTTGTGGCCACCCTCAGAAGTGCAGCGCCCCGCTACATTCCAGCTCTAATTAAAAGTGTGCTGCCTATTGGAAATGTTTTGCTTAGAACTGTGATTAATGAAATATAAGTTCTTCACGTTTTAAGCGTGTTAGTGTGAACATGGAGGTGCGTGTACAGACGTGTTCCCCACATAGGCCTTGGATGGGCAGATACACAAATGCCTGTTTTACATTTCGGAAAAGGGGAGGCCGGCAGCAACAACCATCAGGTTTTGAAGGAAAACGTCTGTTAACGACACACTTCTGTTTAGGCTCACCTACTGTAATACCGCTAGCTACCAAGGAGCCAACACTGTAGCTAGCAGAATGATAATGTGATCATTAAGGTCAGCATTTTTATGTCAACATTTCTACCTCATGAGATTTTAAGATTCTGCATATTATATACGCAATAATGGCAAAACCCCTTAGTAGAATGTTTAACTTCTATTTATTTTTTACACTGCAGTCTACGGTGCTCTTGTTGCACCAAGTTGTCCACCACAGTCTAGGTTTGAGCTTTGACTGTGCCACCGGCTGACCAGACTGGGAAGCCCCATTGGCAATCCCTGGGAAGGGGGGCGGCATGGTCAGCAGAGATTTCCTGGTCTTGCTGCATCCCATTGATTCCCTCATGTGGCTCGGACAACTGAAGAAGCCCTCAAACACACTAACCCACCTGACATTCAGGGTGGACGAAATGTGCAGAAACGCGGTGTGGCTTATGTATAAAGTTCTGCCATTGTGCCCTTGAGCAAGGCGTTTAATTTTAATTGCACCTGTAATGTAATTTTGTGTTGTGTTTTTCAATTGCATATTCAACTCTTTTTATTTATTTTTTCTGCTCACATACCGTGTGGATAGGCTGTACTACACAATGAGGTCGTTATGGATGAAAGCAAAATTATTTTTACCAGCAAGATAAATGGCAGATGTTCCTCAATCATCTGGTCTCAACAACAAGACTGTTTTGTTTATTGAAAATACTTATCAAACTGGTCACTGCATTTTCACCACCCTTCTGAATTAGGACAATTTATTTTCTGTGACCATGTACAATTCAATATGAAATGCGTTGCTGAGTTCATTTAGTTGCTGAGTACAGTTTAATATGAACAAAAATTCCCCATGATTTTGTTAGATGGAAAGTTGTTTTCTTAGAGCAATTGACTGACTCACCGACTTACTCACTTGACAGTGATGTTGATGTATACGATCTATATATGATCTCTACTAGTTTTGCTGTTTGCCTAATTGACCAGGGCAGCTTGGGTCGGCCTGGCTGTGAAAGGACAATCGGTCTATGGGATCTGTGGTCAGGTCATTCTCCGTATTCACGCTGTCACTGTTTCACATAGGGCACCTCTCGTTCCCTGGCCAGTTTAACACCCCCCCAGACGAGTGTGTTGGTGTGTGTCAGAACGCGCCTAATCGTCATTGTTTTCCCATGTGCTCTTCAGAACCCGGTCAGCCAGTCTTCCAGCAGTGGCCTTGCAGATCTTCTATTGGTGGACTCTGGTTCCAGGCAAATGGCTCCAGTGGGTAAGACCTCTCAGTAGATCATCCAGACCTGGGCCCAGCGGGTCTTTCTGCTCACCTGCCGATACCTTTTTGATGCACGGTGGGGGCTGTCAGGTGGGGGCGCAGGGGGCATGTTGGCCTAACAGACACGGATATCTGGCCAGTGTAACAGGCAGCCTAGCAACAGGAGGGGGGCGGTGGTGGCAGAGTATGGTTTGGCCAGCTGTCAGCGGGCTAGCTGGTCTGTGGTGGGAAGGGACTGCTGCATGACAGGCAGGCAGGCAGGCAGGCAGACAGACAGACAGACAGACAGACGCTACTGCTGTCCCATCGCATCGTGTCCTTGCATCCTCCACTCAGAACAGCTGGGTCTTGTCTCTCTGACTCAGCCTGAGAGAAAGAGGGACAACCTAATTTTTTCTACTGGCACACTGTGTTTTTACCCTCGTGTGTGTGTGTGTGTGTGTGTGTGTGTGTGTGTGTGTGTGTGTGTGTGTGTGTGTGACAGTTTGGCTGGTGCTCACTTTGACAAGAAGCTTTATCTGAGGGTTAAGTTTAGGCATTGCAGGTTGGTAAAATCCCTCTTTTATGGTACTGAATTGGTAATGAAAGTGTGTGTGTGTGTGTGTGTGTGTGTGTGTGTGTGTGTGTGTGTGTGTGTGTGTGTGTGTGTGTGTGTGTGTGTGTGTGTGTGTGTGTGTGTGTGTGTGTGTGTGTGTGT
>JACXGJ010007165.1:0-31500 GCA_016801105.1 Esox niger | reverse complement strand
GTGTGTGTGTGTGTGTGTGTGTGTGAGAACAACATTCAGCAGCTGGTCATAGTAAGCTAAAAATTTACAGTTTACGGTTATGTTGCAACTATTTCTGGTGAATTTCTGAAGAACGCATCCGTGCAGGTGTTTTGGGGTAATATAGGCTACATCACAACCCTTTGGGCAGTAAAAGAGTAGGGCTTTCCATGACGTTGTTGTGCCGTGAAATGAAATGGCAGTGTAAAGTTCATATTCTCGCTAGAAACTGCTCAATCCTTATAACTATTACGATTAGTAATATAGTAGATACTAGAAAGCCTATTACTGGCTAATAAGCAGTTTAAACAGCCAGTGGCAAAAAGCCATACAGCGTGACAATATGATCTAATGTTGAGACGCGATTCTGACACTCAACAAACAAAGCTCAGTGGCGTAGTGGTTAAAAACACAGCCTCTCACTTGGGAACCCCGGTTCGAATCCAGTATCTGCAACAGCATCCATCACTTCTAATTGCTGGCCGGCTGAAATATGCTTGCTTGGCTGTGCTCTTTATTTCTCCTTTTGTCCAACTTTCTGCCATAACAGAACTCGGGCAGAGTTTGAGTTGTCAGGTAAGACAAAAGACAGACGGGAATGATTGGTCTGAACTTGCACAAGAAACGCGCACCGTCCAGACACAAGCACAACCTCGAGTGTGTGTGTGTGTGTGTGTGTGTGCGTGGGGGAGCCAACCATTGCCCCACCCTCTACGGGAGATCCCAAGGCTAATCCACAAGCACGATTTGAACCCTGGTCTCCTGGTGACATGGCCAACTACAAGGCAATGACTGTTGTGCTATTCAGGGGCCTTTTCTGCCCACGGTGTTATCAGACATTCTACATGATACTTAAATGGCACAACACGTAGATATTAGCTTCATTTGGCCTCCCAGTATCCTGGAACAGGGCAGCAAAAGTAGGGTACACTAACATTGGGGTCATTTAGCATGTGCTTGTATCCAGAGCTGCTTAGCTTTATTTCCACAACAATTTCCTGATATCCAGTTGTACATCTGACTGGGTGTCACTGCAGACACGCCCACTATGTTGGGTGGAGTCTGTTTGCATGACATCAGGGCCAAATCATTTTCACTGCTCGCTCCATCAGAAAATCTTGGCATATTTGCATATTGTGTGTGTGTGTGCGCGTGTGTATGGGGGGGGGGGGCCCTCTTAGCTCATCCCTTGGTAAATAAGCAAATGTCACAGCAGCACAAACCTCTGGGCTTTGCCACTTAACCCGGTAATTGTTGTGGGGAGGATCATTACTTCCCCAAAGGCAATTCTGATTAGCATAACAGGCAACCGTTTCTACATGCTGGGCCACGTGGGCACCATCCAAGGGAGGGCTCAGAGGAGGTTAGTCATGAAAGTGTTCCTAGACCTCAAGCTCATCAAATAGGTGTTAAACAGGTAAATAAGGGCTAACGGCAAACAGCAAATGGTGAGAGCAAATACTAACCTCATTTAGTTCCTGTGGTTGAGTTAATTTAGTCTCAATTAATATTATATTCCCCACCAACAACCAAACTTGAACTTTTCTGTTAAAATCAGTTACCTCAGGCTTACACAAATAAAATGACTTGACGTGTACATATGGACTAAAATTACTTGATAAAGTTGGGCAAAAATCATGCCGGGCTTACCCGCTTGCTGCACTTGGTGGTCTTCCGGACTCCATTTCCCAGAACCACCACCTTGCAGTGGCTGCACCACTGGGGTTTGGGCCCATCTCCTCTGACAGCCTGACCTAAAACACAAACCAGTCAAACTGACTATCAACATTGCAGAACAGCTGAGAATGTATCAACGCACGTAACATTTAAAGAAACACATCGTTGGAAGACACAAAAGAGAAGGAGACAGGCCACTGCCACGATTATTTCAAAGGTCTTCTTCACAATCCAACAAGACAAGGCCTGACATTTTTTAAAGTTCTGAAGCCAAAGAGCTAAAATGGGAGCTAACAGGTTAATCCTTCCCGATCATTACCTCTTACATCTCAGACACGATCAATCCACTGAGAGCAGTGAAGACCTCTGACTCATACACAGACTGTTCCCATGCTAATCTCTTAGGTCAAAATCTTTAAGAAACAATGATGGCCTTCGTTGAGTAATAGGAAAACCACCTAAAGACAGTGCTTATTTGCCTGTCATTTACTAAGCTGAAAGCAATTTACTATAATACAGAGGAATTGCCAAAATAAAGGAAAATAAAGGAATTATACTGAAAGCAGTGATTATTTTCTCTAATATGGTTACAATTGGAGATCACAGTGACCCTGAAAGAGCAGTTATTGTTGGGGAACAGTTGGCAGGAGCTTCAGGGACTTGTTTTACAATTTGTCATGGCTCTCTCAGACACCACATCACATTGCAACTCAATTAATACACTTGGAGAGGTTCTGGAGTGACGCCCGATACCATGTTTCACATCATCAACACCATAATTATGGAATTTCTCGTGAAAGTTTTGTGCTGCACGTCTCTTAGCTCCAAACACCAGAAAAGATGCCGACGTGTGTTGAAGCGTTTTAATGGCGGACAAACACCTTATTACCAGGAAACTATTCTTCTTTAATCAGATTTTCTTGTAGCTTGCAACTATAAAAAACATGCCAGTTTATTTTTATATGAGTTTGTTGTTGATAACATGACACACAGGTTCTGTTCAACTCTTGGAAGGCCAAAATAGTCATATTTGAAGGAACATTGTAATTACTCTGACATCCAGATAGTCATGACAACCTGAACAAGCGGGTGAGCAGGGATCAGCCAGAATCCAGTTGGATGATAAGGAGGGATCAGCCAACCGACTACATTAAAATGGAAAATGCCTTTACTGGCAATGCCCACAGCACAACACCTCTCCCAGGTAAGTCCTCTAACCACCCTGGGCAACAAATACGCAAATACGTGTTAATTATCAGTTGATTTCCTGATGTCTTGTAGAATGAATTGTAGGCAGTGTGTTATTTTCTTTGAACACCTCATTCGATAACTACGAAACATAGGAATACCCTTGTAAGACCCCCTTAAGGGGGTTATTGAGACCCCATTATCTCAATAACCCCCTAAAATCATATACGCCAAGGAGACCTTTTCTATTGACCAATTAAAAAGAATTAAGTTATTTGGCAATAAACATCAGTGCTGTATTTACTGACTGCCAAATTCATTCATCATTTACTGCACTGAAAAATAACACTTTTTTCCAATACAATGAAATAATGAGGACACTGAATTTCTTTGTGAGGTTTCTTTGCAGCATTTGGAGGCCTTCATCATGAGCCAGGCATCTTGAAAACAGCACATTGCCAGGTCTCCTGTGTTCATCCCACTGACCAAACACTGGGTCTTCCGGCAGGACAATGACCACAAACACACAACAGAAAGCACCCTGGAACAGTTCAGTGGCCCCTCCAGGAGCAACCTTCTGAAAAGCCTAGTGGAGAGCCTGCATCTGAATCACGTCCAGAACTTACAGTGAAGTGAAAACAGCAGATGTGGAAGCACATGCCTAACCCTTGAAAACTAAGAAAAGTTGGCCGCCGAAAAGTGGTCCAATTTTATCAAAGAAAGGTGCAGCAAGCTCACTGGTGGATGCAATAAGCACCTTCTGTGGTGATCTTGGCCAGAGGCAGTGCCAAAGTATTAGCTCGAGGCTGTTCAATATTTATGACCACATCACCTTAAGTGTGAATGGAGTGAGAGAGATTGTTCACAACTAGTTACAGATGTGCTTCTACCAGGGCCATGTGGGCCTGTAACCTAAGACCTTAGTTCTACATCAGCTGGTTCGTTCTTGGTGGATTGCGGGTGTACACTGACCGACAGCTGAGGGGGCGGTGACGGGCTGAGGCTGCTGGCTCATCCCAGGATGAGTGGGTGGTCCTGGAGGTCTCAAGAATCTCACGGAGGCGGGATTCTGGTGATGGGAGAACATGGCCGCGTGACGGGGGTCTATGCCCTGGGTCTGAGGCACCTTAAGCCCAGCCAGCAGAGCCAGGGAGCTGCGCTCAGGGCCGCGGCTCAGCTCGTATCGGCCGGGGATGGTCACGCCCAGCAAGTTGGCCACCGCTGACATGACACCACTGATGTTCTGCAAGTCCCAAGGAGTGAGAGAGACAAGTCGGGCAAGTTCAGAACCGGATTTGGTCGACACAACAGCATATGCCATAGGTTGGACAATCATGAAAAATCCCTACGCGCCCTGTATTGTCTGGCTTGGTTATATAGTTGTATATATACATTCATTTTTTAAACACATTTCCAGTAAAAACAAGATCTTATTTAAACTTAAGCGCAAAACATGAAATTAACTCTGCTATAATATTGTAGCTAGGTTGTACACAGTTGTGTCTGGCCACTCACCTCTGCTGCGACCGGGTTCAAGGTGATTGCTATGGACACCAGGCCGGCCTTGGAGCAGGAGGTAGGCTGTCCAAACTGGGACCCAAAGAAGGAGCTTGAGGGCTCGCTCTTGACCTCCCGCTTAATGTCAGTCCCTGAGGTAAATAACCAGACCACAAAATATCGCTAAGAAACTAACAAATCACTAGTTAAAAACAACTCTGGCACATAAATTACCCGAAAAAAACATTCACTCATACACTGCTACCTACTGATTATTATGACTAACAATCACTTTTTAGGGTTCGACATTACTATAAAATAACATTTATATTAGTGGACTGTTTCAGGCAGTAGTAAATTGTGCATGCGGTTGCGTGATTCCCACCTTTCCCCCTGGCGCTAGGCAGCATGGGTATGACCGGGGAGGGGCAGGGTGAATGGGGCTCCTCTTTGACCTTTGACAGGTCAGGGTAGCGGCTGATTTCCACACTGACCACACTGTCAGGGGAGGAGGACGGGATGAAGCTGTCGGGTGTGTCTCTGTCCACACAGTGGTCCTGGCCCCTGGGACAAACACGCCGTGAGAGAAACTGGGTTAGCCAGGTGTGTTCACGCTACCAGGCCATAATGGCTCAGCAGTGTAGATGGGCACATCTTTCATTCATTCCACTGCGACTCAAAATATGTGGGTTTGATAGTCCTCCAAGGGATCACCTGAGCTCTTCCTGGTTGTTATGGGGCGGTGTGGGAAGCGAGGCAGGGACGTCCACTGTCTTTGGTCCCTGGGTGATGGCGTGGGCCAGCAGGTCTTCCTCGGTCCGGAACGTTGTAGGCAGCGGCTTTTGTCCCAGGCCTTTCATCACTATAGGGAGGAAGAAAAAGGCAAGTAGAATGTTAGTTCAACAACAAGCATAATTCCAACATTGGAAGAGAAACACACATTGTCCACTTGATGTTATCAAAAAAGCCAGCAGGGATTGGGTTTTAAACAACCTTGCTTCCAAAACAGTTGGGACATTGCGTAAAATGCTAATAAAACTAAAACGCAATGACGTGCAAATCCTTTATCCCTATATGTCATGGAAAATAGTGCAAAGACTACATATCAAATGCTGACACTGAGAAATACATGCCCATTTTGAATTTGATGCTAGCAACACATTTAAAAATAGTTGGGGCCGGGGCATGTTTACCACTGTGTAGCATTAACTCTTCTTTGAACAATACTGGGTAAGCGTTTGCTAACAGAGACCAATTTCTGTTTTGAAAATGAAATATTTTCCCATTATTGCTTGATATAGGATTTCAGCTGCTCAACAGTTCGGGGTCTCCTTTATCGTATTTTTCATTTCAAAATGCAGCAAATGTTTTCCATGGGTTACAGGTCTGGACTGCAGGCAGGCCGGTTTTGGTTTGGCATCGTCTTGCTGAAATAAGCAAGGCCTTCCTGGAAAAAGAGTCTGCATGGCAGCATATGTTGCTCCAAAACATGTATGTATTGTTCAGCACTAATGGCTCCTTCACAGATGGGCAAGTCACCCACGCCAATGCACATGCACTAATGTATCCCCATACCATCAGACATACTGGCTTTTGAACTTTGCGCTGATTAAAAGACAGATGCTCCCTCTCCTCTTTAGTCAGGAGAACGCAGTGTCCAAAAAGAATTTCCAATTTTGATGTCAGACCACACGACAGTTTCCCAATTCACTTCAGCCCATCTTAAATTAGCTCCGTCCCAGAGAAGGCGGTGGCGTTTCTGGATCTTGTTAATACATGGTTTCATCTTTGCATGGTAGAGTTTTTACTGGCATTTGTGGATGCAGCAATGTACTGTGTTCAAAGACAATGGTTTTCACAAGTGTTCCTGAGCCCATGTTGTCATGTCCACTTGAGAGCGAGGTCTGTTTTTAATGCCGTGCCGCCTGAGGGTCCGAATATCACAGACATCCAATGTTGGTTTTCGGTCTTGTCACTTGCATAGAGATTCATAGATTTTTGGAATCTTTTAAATATATTAATTACCGTAGATGAGATCCCAAAATTCTTAGCAATTTTACATTGAGAAACGTTATTCTTAATTTGTGGCACTATTTGCCTGTGCAGTCTGTCAAATTGGTGAACCCATCGGTGTCTTTTGGAAACTCATCCTCTGGGATGCTCTTTTTATACCCAATCATGTTACTGACCTGTTGCCAGTAAACATAATTAGTTGTACGATGTTCCACCAGTTTATTTTTTTAGCATTACACAACTTTCCAGTCTTTTGTTGTCCCTGTCCCTGCTTTTTTTAAACAGTTTGCTGTCAAAGTGGGCATATCATTTTCAGAAACAACATTTGATGTGTTGTCTTTGTACAAGTATCCATCGAGTAGAGGGTTAAAATGATCTTCATTGCATTCTGTTTTCTTTACATTTCACACTGCGTCCCAACATTTTGGAAAACCGGGTTGTATTAAATGGCAGGCAATCAATAATCTTTATGGGCCGGAATGAGCACATTTTGCAGCATTCCTAGCATACAGATGCCATAAGTTGCTAGCGCATAATGAGTCACGGCAGCCATATTTGATTACTAAACCCAGAAACGCAGATAGTGATGAACAAATGCACTGCCTTCTGTGGGACACCTGGTCTAACCCGGTAATTTGCCAAATCCAGGATTCAGCACAGTAGGAGAGTGAAACATTACCATCACGGCTGTCTAGGACAGCGGCTTTCCTGGCGAGCTCCTCGGCCGTAGCAAACCCATTGATGATCTTTGGCCTCACCACAGGGGGCGGGGTGGGGGGTAGTGATGCCGGGGGGGTGGGTGGGTTGCTCAAGTTGTTCTGCTACAAAATGGGACATTTCATCATTTGATTAGTGGATTACAGAAATGTACTGCACACATAGTATGCAGGCCTCGCATTCTTTCGCCAATCAGATGCCTTTTCATACACACCAGGAAGACAGATGATGTGCACACACTAATATTGAACTAAGAGCAAGCTCTCGTCACCTTGTAGATGAGCTGGGAGTAGTAGTCTGATACGCCCTCCAGCGATGCACTGCCAAAAGAGCCCGACAGTCTGCTCTCCCCACTGAGCTGCCCGCTGCCGTAGGGGGGAAAGTGGGCAAAGTTCACCCCCATAAGGGGCTCCATAAGTGGCAGCAGAGAGAGCTGCTAAGGGGGTGGAAAAGTGAGAAAGGGAGGAAGAAAGGGAGGGCTAATTAGATCAAGGTGCACTGGATATGGTCCTGTGTTTTCAAGGCTTTCTTGTTAATTACATTTGATCGAAATACATGACCAATCAACATCCTTCAATCGACACATAATAGCCAATCAGCAATTCAACACCGCAGGTTGATGATGCACTGTGGGTGTGGCTAAATGACTAGTATATAAAATCAACCATATCTGGTACCTGTTTGAGCTGTGTCATCAGAGTGTCAGTACTGGAATAGCTTATAGGCCTCTCCTCTTCCTCTTTCTTCCTCCTCTTGTAACGTGACGGCAGCTTCTCCGTACCATTTTTGGGTGTCCGCTTGTTGCGTTGCTGTTTCCTTTTTCCCTGCTCGGGCAGCAAGGGTTCTTGGTTCTCTGTGCTTCCTGTCAGCTGACAGCGTGGGGGAGTCTGGAACGGTGCAAAAGTATGTTTATAGTAAACTGACACAATTTTAGACAAATCATTTAATTGATCATTTTATGATTTATCATCTTTTTCTTCATGTTACATTATGCTTATATAGAAATACAGAGTTGGACTGCAAGGGTCGCAATGAGGAAGACCAAACGGATAGTAACCTATATACTCATCGCAAGAATGGACAAACGCTTAGAAATACTCAATAACATCTGCCTTCTACGTTGAATAGAATAATCCTCTTCATCCTCAAACTAGCTCTTCTGGTAGTTTATCCTGGTAAGCCTGCTATTGATGAGCTACTATTCTAACACTGAACTAAATAAATGACATAAGTCTCTAGTGCAGATAGCCAGGCTTGTCGATCAGACAGAACATGTAGCAACCTAAGACATTTTCTACAGTGTCTGTGAATGTGGTCGTTCCCTTCTCACCAGGTTGAATGCCATCGAGCCTGGCCTGGAGGTGGCCTCCTCCTCTGACCGCAGGTTGTCACAGGACATCTGCTGTGTGGGAGGGGTCTGGTTGCCGTTGGCGCCCGGCGGGGGTGTACTCTTGTTCTTCAGCAGGTGTTTAAGCAGCTCATTCCCAGCGTCGCCACCTCTGGCTCCGTGGAGGGGTGAAGAGAGCCCCCCCTCGCTTCCCTCCTCCACCTTCACGACCCCCCCGGGTCGAGGACCGTGCCCCAAGGCAGAGGCATCCTTGGCAGTCTCGGCAACGCGACACTCCGTCTCAATCCTCTCCAGCTTGATCTGGAGTGTTTCGTCGAACAGGGGTGCTCGGTCATTCTCTCCGACACTGGGGGGCCCATCCTGGGCAGAGCCGCTGCCTGACAGCTGCCTCTCAAGTTCCGAAGAGGGAGCTAAGCTAGTGGACCCCACAGGGAGGAAGAGGTCTGACAGGTCTTGCTCCCCTGGAATGCAGAGGCTCCGTGTGGGGGTGGAGGAGGTATCAGATACACGGGAGGGCGTCAGCGGGGTGCAGACATCCGAATGGGGCGTGGACGGCGCCTTCACAGAGTCGGCATCGTCGACGGAGTCTCTCTTCTTTCTGCTCCTCTTCTTCTTTCCCTTCTCCTCTGGGATGATATTGGAGTATAGCTGGATCAGGCTAGGGCCTGAAGCGGGGTAGTTTGGAGGCAGGGGAGTGGATGAGTTCGTTCCAAACGGAGACCTCTGTGGACCCTCAACCCCACCACCACCCTGGGACAACATCCCTGGGCCACCGAACCCCGTGGGCCGGGGCTGTCCAGGAGCGAAGTTCAGCCCCTGCATCATGGGGTTTTTGGGACGGAAATTGGGACCCATCTCAGGGCTACCAAAGGCCCCATTCCTAGGCATGACCGTGCGCTCGTCGCCCGGCATGAAGGCCTGACCTGGGGGAGGTCCGCCAGCAAACCCTGGCTGCATGTTGCCCTGCTGGGGGTACACTGGCCCAAGCTGTCCCTGCTGCGGTGCTGCTTGTTGCTGTTGGGGCCTTGAGGGCTGCATGAAGTCTTGGGGCAGATCAGTGTTGTAGAAAGGCATCTGGGGCAGGCTCTCCCCACCGGGGTTATTCCCAGCAGACCCCAGACCCACGCCTTGCTGTTCCATCTCCAGCCGCTGCTGCATGGCCCGGTGCCTCTCCACCTCCTGCATCAGCTGGACCCGCTGTCTCTCCTGCTGCTCTCTCAAGCGATCCCGCCTCTCGCGTTCCTGGAAGCCCTCGCTAAACGGGTTGTTGTCGTCAAATTGCACAGCGAGGCTGTTGCCGCCGCCGCCATCCCCGCCGGCCCCCTGGGCTCCCGTGCCATTGCCTGTGGGCGTAGCTTTGGCTACAGGCACGACTGAGGGTGGCGGAATAGGTTGTGGTGGTAGTTGGGTCTGTGATGGTAGTTGAGGTAACTGGGGTGGCAGCAGGTGGGCAGGGCCAGAAGGGAGGATCTGTGGGGCCATGTGAGCTGAAATTCTTGGGACCGGGCCTCTCATGGGTCCCACGGCTCCACCGGGGTGCCATCCTGGTATGTTGGGCATGGTGGTATTGTTAGCCTGGTTGGAGTGAGGTGGCATCGGCATCATGGGCCTCATCGGGGGCTGGCCCAAAGGGGATGCCCCTGGCATCATGGAAGTGGCTTGAGGGGGAATCCCTGGCATCATCGGAGCCTGGAGACTTCTCTGCTGCTGCTTGACACGGTACTCCTCTATCAGTTCTGCATGGTCTTTCTGCTGTTTCCGAATCTGACAGAGAAATAGCACAAAAGAGGAAATAGAAAACAATTCATCCATGTGGGCAGACGGAATGTAGCCTAGCAAATATTAGCAATTTTTTGTCACTGTTTTCTTTTTACAGTATAATTACTATTGGTAGTTACCTGGCAGTGACCAAAAGTAGATAATAAATGCCATTTATCCACCCCATCCCTCCCTAGCAAACACAGCTCACTGAACCAAATGTATTCTTAACTACAAATAATGAAGTTTTGATTATTCAGGTGTGTTAACTAGGACAAAAGTATGACTGCAATCATGCTGGCGAGGACAAGTGGCCTATCCCTGGAGTAGAGCAAGTCCCAAAATAAATCACACCTGTGCCCTCATGTGGTGCAATCTTGTGCTCTGCCACAGTGAAAAGGTCAGAGCAGTTGTAAATAATTAGGAAAGTTCCCCCTATTTTTTGTCAAGAAAAGGTCAAAAGCTTTGTCTCAAGCATTGATTTTAAGAAACCAAACTGATCTTTGAAAGTAGCACATCCATTATTTCAGTGATCAATTTGTGTGTGCTTATTCTGTGTTGATAA
This sequence comes from Esox niger, assembly GCA_016801105.1. NCBI lineage: Eukaryota > Metazoa > Chordata > Actinopteri > Esociformes > Esocidae > Esox > Esox niger. Next base: position 20,719 of record JACXGJ010007165.1, on the reverse strand, counting down.
GGAGGACATTCAAGGTTACAAAGGTAAAAGGTTATGATCACAAGTAATGATTTGTACTCCTATTTCTAAAGACAAAAAAAAATACCAAGCAAGAAGATAGAACCACCACCAAGATGGAAGAAAAAAGGAACAGTGTTACAGGCCAAAAGGCCTGAGGCAAATCCAGAAGTCCTCAAAGATTGAGATAATCTATTTGGTTGGCTCGAGATAAGAGGTTGTTCTCTTATCCACAACCCCAAGGTAAACTACTGTTCCAATACAGGCAATAAAGGATATCGAGTTTGTGGGTATTGAAAGAAAAAAAAAGATTTAATGCAGTAATTTGAGTATGTATCTATGCTTGTGTAAGTATATGAGTTTTAAAGTGAATAAAACTTGTCAGTCCTTGGATTCAGCTCTCACTAATAAGTTCCAAACAGCCCCTGCATCCTCAGCATAAGAACTGTATTACTGCTTCATAAAATGGGTTTTAATGGTCAAACACAGCAGCCAATGAGGACCATGTGCAACACCACAGACTCATGCTTGGTAGCGTCAGGCTTGCCACCATTAAACACTGGAGAAGTAGATAGTTCTCTGGAGTGATGAATAACACATCACCATCTAACAGCAGACTGATGCCAAAAAAATGCCATTTGCCTGAATGCCTACTGCCAATCCAATCCAAGTTTTGTGGAGGAGGGATTATGGTCTGGGGCTGTTTTTCCAAGTTTTGTGAAGTTTCAGTGAATGAAAATCAGAGTGAAAAATACTGTATACTTATAATTTTTTTTTAGCTACCTGCTCAAGCTGTTTCTGCACCATACTCTGCTGCTCTGTCACATGCTTCAGCTGCTCAGCGTCCTCCTCTGGGAACTCACGACCTGCCTTCTTAGCTGTCCTTTGTTTGGCCGACAGGGCTTTCTTGGACTTCCTGTGGGCCCCAATCTGGTCTTCCAGAAACTTTTGTTGCATCTGAAGAAGCTGCTGTGTTTCGTGGAGCCACTCCTCATATTGCTTCCTCTGGCTATCGTCTGAGAGACAAGACAGGGTACTGAGCCATAGTTTCTTTGGAATACATGCATACAATCTGAAAGCTCTACTTAAATGAACAGAAATACTGTAGATCCTGGATCGGATATGACGAATAAAATACTTGTGAATAGGTTCAATGATTACAAAAAGGTTCTATGATTACAGTAGCTTTCGAAAAAAATTCAGACACTTTCACATTCTCTACATTTTAATGCGTTAAAACAGAATTAAAATGCAATTCATCTTCACACCACACCCCATAATGTTTTGTTTTTTAGAAGATTTGGTTTACTGTAGGGATGAAATCAGCCAGTTGAAAAGCAGAACTGTTTTTTTTTCACCAGATGTAGTGGCATTCACAACAAATAATTTGATTTTGGATTCAGTGCATATATTGCTTCTCCTCAGAAATGTTTCTTCTCAGAGTTTCTAGGTACTGGTTGGCAAACTCCAGGCAAGACAGGTAGATTTTATCTACCCAATCTACCATCAAGGCCTGATGGACTTCTAAACAGCTGTCCTTCTGGCCAGTTCTTGCACCCCTGCAAAAAAATTCTTAAGAGTGGCTATTGAGTCACCTGCCTGACACACGCCTATCATGCCGAGGTTTCTTAATTTGGCCACATGGCCAACTCAAATAGTATTGGTGATTACAAACTTCTTCCATTTCACAATGATGGTTCTCACTATGCTCTTGTGAACTTTCAATGTTGAACATATTTAAAACCTACCCAAGATCAATGACGTGACACATGGCTTGGTTTTAGTCTGATATGCACTGTGAAGTATGGGACCTTGTATATTATGGCCAAGTGTAAATTATGGCCAATAAACTCCAATCATGTTCTAGAGACATCTCAACAATGATCAAAGGACACTGGATGTACAGTATGAGTTAAATGTGTCCTGTATCATGGAAAAGGAGTCTGAATGAGATTTCTTTTTTTTGCTTCAGCCCATCACAACAATGTTGAGAAGTGGAAGGTTCTGAAAAGGGTTCTGAAGCTAGAGTACACATTATGGTTAATTAAATTATCATATACAGATTATAATATATTGGGATGTCAACTCACTGACAAATCCAGGTCCAAAATTTGGGGGATTCGGTCTTGTCAACTGTGGAGCCAACTTCCCGTCCTACAAAGACAATAACAAAATCATAATGGAGGTCTTTTTAACAAATGCAAGCAAAAATCAAGACACTGAACGCAAAAACACAGTATGCTGTTTTTCCTTGAATAAATGAAAATACAAAACACAGAAAATAACATACATTCATGACCCAACATTTTTTTTTATGTAAAGCCTAGGCCTTCATTTCTGGCAGAATACATTAAACACATGGCAGCCAGACAATTGTTGATTCACAATGTTTACCTGTCCAAACACGCCAGCAGGCAGAGCAGCAGAAGCCTCTGGCCCATGGACTCCCGGCATCTGCTGAAGTCTGCCACAAACACAAATGACATGACCGCTGTTTTAGAGACCATTATATTTCTACCTGGAAGCACTGAAAGCTAGCACAAGGTGGGAGCGCTGATCTTACCTGTTTACGACTATTGGGGGCATTCCCATGCTGTTCTGAGCCATCACTTTATTGATTCCCTTCAGGGCTACCATTTTTGCCTTCACTATCGGGTCTGTAATGGCATCAAAGTCTGCTAAAGAAGAAAATAAAAACAAAGTGTCTTCACCTCAGCTGTAACTTCATCCTAGTCAACCTCCTTTTTACGATTTGACCTCATTTTAAGGACCTCCCTACAAGTACTATGTCTAAATTATGGATGGAATGCTGGTGAAGTAAGACTCCCAAAAGTGTCTTTGTCAAAAAACATTAAGCCCAACATTCTGTTACTCAAATTACACATGGGGAAGTTATTTTTTGCCCTTTAAATTTAAAAGAAAGCATGTGTCTCAAACTGAAAGGCATGGAGCTAGGCATTCCATACACCTACTAAAAAGTGTGCTCATGCATGCAAAATGAAAGCAAACAGCCTACAGAACTCTTATAAGAACACCCCAGATCACATGTCTTTCTGAAGTTCATTGCCCCTACCTATGTTAGGGAAAAAGGAGTCGCTGGAGCGCTGTCGGATCATGGCCTGCATCTGTCTCTGCTGCTGCTGTTCCTGCCTCTCCTGGTCTAGCAGGTCTTGTAGAAGGAGGGGCTGCTCGTCCAGCAGCAGAGGCCTGTTCTGTTGGCCAGTTGGCCCCAGTGAGGTGCCCTGCTGCTGGGGGAACATGCCCTGTGGGCCTTGAGCGTTCAGGCCGTGGGTATTAGGCTGCTGACCGGCTCCCACCATGGTTAGATTAAGCTCCACCTGCTGTTTGGGCGAGGCTCCAAAGTTGTGGTTGCCTGCTGGGATGAGGTTTTGGTTTCCCATTGAAGGCCCGCTCTGAACTACAACAGGGTTCACCCTATGTCCCATAGCTACCCTGGGATTGAGCCTGTTGTTATCTTGGGCTTGTTGCCCAGGTAGCATTGGCATGCCAGGGTTTTGGTGTAGCCTGGTGGCCTGGGCAGCCATGTCCCCATGGTGAGGAGAGCCATTTGAGTGGAACCCAGTGTCTTCCATTTTCTCTTTGATCAGAAGGCTGGAGAGGACCGGAGTGGAGCCAGTCTGTCCAGGCGGCTCATACAGTCCCTCTGCCTCTTGGCTAGTCACGGTTCTTCTGTCATTCATCGAGCCACTGCAGAGAGACTGGTCCTGGTTTAACATTTGCTTATCAATTACCTCTGTTTTTATCGTCCCCTCAGTTTTGAATATGTCTATGGTCTCTTTGAATTCATTGGCCTCCCGTTTCATCTGGCCTTGAGTCTGAACAGTGTCTGATTTCCCCTCAGTTCGGGATGAGGTAGCTTCTTCGTTCCCACCTGTGTTCCTCTTCTCCGAAAAGGTTTTCTGGAGGTCGGAGCTTTCACCCTGTTGATGATCCTCCATAGGGTCACCCAGTTCGAGATCCTCCTCACTGAACATGTCTTTCTTGTCGTCCAGGTTGAGCTCCGGGTCTGTGTAGGCAATCAGGTCAAACTTCCCAGACATGAGGAAGTCGTCATCATCAGGGTCCAGGTTCAAATTCAGGTCGACCAGATCTTTGACCTCCACATCTTCGAGGTCCTTAACTGCAGAGTCATCAGTATCCAAGTTTTCTTCAATTCCATCTCCACTCTGTATATGAGTTTCCTCTGTTTGACTGGTGCTAGACCCAGACAAGAGTATACCAGAGGGCACTACATTTAGTGACTCACTTGTGACTGGATGGCTGAGGGAACTATTCAGTGCAGAATGCTGTTGCTGTACTGTCATCATCGCCACATCAGTGTGTTGCTGGTGTAGGTTTTCCATGTTATTATTCATTTGCATATGGCCAACTGATCCCTGGGAAGGTCTGGCCATCATGGGGTCCATCCTCCTGGGTCCCTGGTTCCCAGCAAAGCCCATCTCCTGGCCTCTCATTAAGCCTTCAGTTGGCCTCTGGGACTGGTTGGAAGGGTCCATGATGGTGGGAGGTCCATGACCAAACGGCATCCTTATCCTATTCTCAGGGGTCCTGTGACGGAGCTCAATGAACGGCTGACCCATGATATTGTGCTGCTGGACAGGAGAGCCCCGTGGGGGAAAGTGCTGGGGAAGTCCCATCTCGGGATTGCCAGCCATGCCCACCCTGGAAAAATCTACAGAGAGGGTCCTTCTCATGAGGGATGGGACATTGTCCACCATTGGCCCCCCAGGCATCTGGTGAGGGGTTCTTAGGAAGTGTTGCTCCTGGCCTGGTTGAATGGGTCCTTGAATGCTGGGGGGAAATCCAAACCTTACAGGAGAAGATAAAAAAAATAATTGGCAAAAGCTGACAATTATCAATAACATAGACTTGGATTGACTCATGGCTGCTCAATATAGATGAATAAAGATTATTACACAGTTAGTGGCACTTTATACTTAATTCCATAAATATTTCTATATTGCCAGAATGTTGAAATATTAAGCATCACCTGCTTCCCCCTTGCTAGACGAGTAATGGAGGACCGATAGAACAAAGGCCCACCACATCATTACTTACCTGAACCCCCTACTGAGCCTTCTAAATTGTGTGCTAAATTAAATACAAATAATACCGGAGGAGCACTTTAACACAATTTCATACATTTTCTAAAGTTTTAAGAAATGCCATAATGCTCTAAGCCAATAATACAAATTCTGTGTACCTGACTAACCTCATTCCTTGGGGCCTCATGCCCATGTCCCTGGGGAAGTGGGGCCTGGCAAACTGGCCCTCACTGGGGAAGGGTCCTTGCTGGTCTCCAAGGAAGGTACCAGGAAACCTCTGACTGACAGAAACATGGGGAGCACCTCTCAAAAGTCCTGGGTAGGGGGGTGGTGGTCTACCAAACATTTCACCCTGTGGGTTGGGATCTTCTTGTGACCAGTGACGGGGTGTCCCCGGCCCAGTGGTTGCACCAGCTTCTTGCAGCAGTCCTTTATCTTGCCGGATCGCACTCTTCTGTTGCTGCTGCCTCAGGATCAGTTGACGCAGTCTCTGGCGCTGGGGGGAAGGGTTACAGATTAATAAGTAATAAGTGATTCCAGTTCCTTTGCAAATTAAGGGTCATCAACCAAAACAGTTTTACATGAATATAACTCAGAACAATTGCCACCTGCTTCTAGAACAAGAAAAGAGGAGGGGCTTAAGTTAAGGGTGTACCAATGTCACGAGTATTCAAATACCTGCCGGAGCTTCTCCTCAGTATCTCCCACCTGTGGCTGCATGCTGTTCTGAGCATCAACAGCGTTGCTGATCGACTGGGAAATGTCATGAGCTGGCCGGTCTGCATTTTGGGAACAAGGTGTCATTGGATCATGTTCAAAGGTGTCGTGAATCGGTGTCTGACCACCTTGGTTCGAATGCGGGACAGAGAAACCTTCATCTGCCACTCCTGTGTGCTTAGGTGTCTGAGAGCCAGGTGCACTTGGACGGACAAACGAGTCCTGCATCCTGCCTGGTGACTGGTGTGAGAAGGTGTCAGCTGGGAGTTGGGACATGGGAGTTGATCTGGAACCTGGCCGACTGAAGCCATCCAGACCTGCTCCTGGCTTTGGCGTTGCTGGAGCTTGGACATAAGGGTCTGTGAGGAGCGATCTTGAGGTTCCAGCCGGCTGCGCATATACATCTGCATTAGAAGGCCGAGGGGTGCCGGGTTGTTGGGCATAGGGGTCCATGCTTCTTTGACTACTGGGGGATTTGGGAAATCTATCCCCTTGGGCTGGTCTGGGGGTACCTGGCATTGAAGCATATGGATCTATGGCATGAGAAGGAGACGGTCTGCGATTGGCTGAGTGCTGCTGGGGAAACTGGTCTAGACGAAGGCTAGGTGGGGTCTGCAGGTATGAGGGATCTGAGTGAGGTCTTGGGGTACCAGGAGGTTGGGCATAGCTTTCAGAATGAGGCCGTGGGGTGCCTGGGGGTTGTGCATAAGGATCGGACTGAGAATAATCTGGTCTCACTGCTTGGGGGTACATGTTCCTATGAGGGTGTCTCATCATTGACATTGGTTGAGAGAAGTGTCCCTCCGGGGCTTGGCGAGTCATCCTGGGCTCATTGGGAAACCCTTCCCGCATGGGCAGTCGCGGCGTAAGAGGCTGCTGGGCGTAGGGATCAGCCTGTGGTCCATGGGAAAAGCCTTCAGCGGTTCCTCGTCTCAGTCCCCCAGTTTGAGGGTTACCATAGGACTCTTGCTGGGATTGCTGGGGAGGCATGGGTGCTTTGAACATCGACACAGAGCCCGACTCATTGCTGCCAGGTATGGGTGTGAGCAAGGGCCTAGTGTAAGGGTCAGATAGGATCATGCGGTTGTTAGACATGCGCTGGTAGACCTCAGCTCGTTGGCCTCCCATTCTAGCAAAAGCCTCTCCTCCTGGGCTCATCATGTGCCTGACCTGCTGCTGCTGCTCCACTAATCCTGAATGGCCAACCCTGGCAGCTCCCATAGGTTTGACAAAGGGGTCGGGAGGCCTAGGGGTGTCTGGCATTTTTGAATAAGGGTCAGCATTACCAGACGTTGGTGAGCCAAAGGACTCGTGAACCGGAGAAGGCCTTCCTGCCCTTTCCTGCATCTCCGACAGAGAATTCCGCCGGGGTGTGGTGGATGCGCCACCCCCAGTGGGTGGTCTTGGGGTGCCAACTACTTTGGCATAGGGGTCCCAAGGCGAAGATGGCCGGGAGCCTGAGGATGAACCCGGGGAGAACATCTGTGGGGATTGGGGCTGAGATGACGAACCTTGCTGGGGGTATGAGGTTTCCTGGGTGGGCGTCCGGGACGTTGAGGACGGAGGCGGAAGCTGGGGTCTGAGGAAGACGTCATCCTGTGACCCCGATGTGGGTGTACCTGGGAGTTGGGTTCTAGTGAACCCATCCTTAGATGCAATTGTCTGAAGAGGGGAGGAGCTACCAGACTTTCCACCATTGCTGGGTTGCGGCGTCATGGGGCTCTCGTTGCCACTATTAGGTGTTGCATCCCCACCTGACTGACTGCTAAACATCTGTTGTTGTTGTTGTTGCTGCTGCTGCTGCTGCTGCTGCTGCTGCTGCTGCTGCTGCTGGAGCTGTTGCTGCTCATTTTTAACCTGCTCCAGCTTTTGAGTGGCTTCAATCTTCGCCTGCTGCTTGCTCTTTTGTCTCATTTGCTGCCATAGAAACAAGAAAAGCAGGGGGGAGGGAAGGAGACACTTGAGTTAATGAAGCCTTTTAGGAAGTGTTGAATTTGTAATTTTATGATGACATGGTGCTAAGAATGCTCTCTTTCCCTCACTCACAACAAAGTTGTAATGCTTTTTCAATATGAGTGGGTCTAGCGTGTGTTGTTAAGCCATGCAAGAGGGAACAATGTGAGGGTGTATGTAATAATATGGTGATGAAACAAAGCTTCTGGAGGCTGTTACTGTGTTATTCAGGGCCAAGGACAGATTTTACCAGTTAACCAAGCTTTTCTCCCTACAACTCCACTTTACATTTTGCTTTTCTTACACCTTGTAAATTTTGCTTTATTGGTTCTGGGCAGATGAATGCCAGAACAGTGCCTCGCCTTGGGAATCTTACCAGAGAAATTTTTCCACCTCCTGCAGCTATAGTTGCCTGGTTGGAATGTCCAAAAAGGACGTCTTTATTTGTTGATTTTATGGCTTTGCTTTTTGGGACCTTTTCCTGCTGCTTCTTAAGGGGTCCCCACATCTGATTTAACTCTCCCTTTTCAATGCAAATTAAGAATTAGTAGACTGTATGAGAACGCCAAATGTATTGTTTAAAAATGACTCACTCAACCATGCACATATATATAAAGTTTAATAAATGTTTCATGCCCCCAGGTTGTTATGTTCAATCTCACCACCTTGCTCCCACTCACAATTCCCCTGACATGCGGTACTTTGATTATTATGGTGGTGTATTATGGTGTCATAAAATACATACAACAACTGCACACTGCTCTCACACCAGGGTTTTTCAACATTTGGGACTCAATCCCACTTATGTCATTTGGCTTCCAGAACGCCTGCCGAGGCAGCCAATAAAACAAACAAATGTCTTCAAAGGTCATACATGCAATTGCTCCACATTCCTGCATTGAATTGGATAGCTTCTAACCAAATTTAAACAGAGACACTGTAAGATTTACAAAGACGACACTAAGGCCAGCTGATCCACAACAACTACTGGAATAGTGGTTGAGAAACCCTGCTTTGAAGTGTGCCTGTTTTTTATATCCCCTGCCCTCCCTTTAAAGCACACTTAAACCCTCCAAAGGGACTCTCACCTGTCTTAGCTTCCACTCCTGTTCGTGCTCAGACTCCTTAGGTTTGAGTGGGTCTTTGAAGAGCAGCTCAGTGTCCATGGGGACACTGTTGGGGTCAAACGGGTCAGTGAATGGGGGCTGCTGCTGCTGTGCATTCTGGTGCCTCTTCAGCGTGTCGTTGGACATCTGAACTTTGTTAATACGCAGCGCTGCCCGGTTATCACGTGCTTTTTGCTGGAAGAGATGGAACGTGGGAGACGGTCCGTTTTGTCATTGACAGTGCAAGAGTGACATTTCTCTGAGCGGTCAATTACGTGACCTGAGGAACAAGGATGAAACTAAATCCAATCAATGGATGTTTTTGAGACCTAATTGTAGATGAGCTACAAAACATGTTCAATTCACCTTTGCAAATAAAATAATTATAATGAATTCCCTGATATAAAGCCCTTGGTAAAAAAATACAATGAAGTCTTATCTCATTAACAAACGAAGACGTAGAAAACTGTAGAAAACATCTTAGAGAAAATCTAACTGCACGGAGAACTCTCAAGGAAACATCAGTAAAGTTTGAAAACTTACATGACATAATTCTGAAATAGGAAAATCTGAAAAAGTACCAGGCTCTCCTCGAGAGTTTACTTGAGTAAGTGTGTTCAGACCTTTTAATTAACAGAGATTTAACTGTCCCAGACTTTTTGAGATACAAGACAACATCCCAAATTCATTAGCATAATCTGGATGCATGTGCATCTCCAACACTCAGAGAAGCAACTTGATTGGGCTCTTTTTAGCCGCCCCAATATTTCCAAACAGTTGATTTCACCTGCACACTGTCTGCAATGCTCTTGTAGTCTATGATGCGCAACGACAATGAGCGGCGCTAGCCAAAAAGAGCTAGCCAGTGAAGGAGCCAATGAGGTGACGACACATCACATCACTCCGCATTCTACAGCAGGAACCATGAAAAGTACCACCATGAGATTGCAGTTGTCAGGGTACAGTAGCATGACAGCGCTGAAATGTATGAGCAATGTTACTCAATGTAAAATGTGTTAGCGAGCCACATCTCGTTCTGGCTATGTTGATAAGCTTACCACATTAAATAATTGGTTTCTTAGACGGCAGGGTATCGTGTATCCTCATAACCAAGTAAACATTCTTGAAGGGTTTGATGCATCTTCATCTCTGCTGTTGAGTTAGCGTACACACTTGTACCAAATAACATCCAGAAAATACGGTTGTTTGTCTTGAAGGGCTCAACAATGTGAGGACTTTAAAAAGTCCTGGTGTTTTTCTTTGGTCAGTCAATGATTAAAACCAACAGCCCACACAAAGGAGACTTACCACATATGGGGCCCTGTCTTGGGAACTAGCTTTCCTCCATAATTTGGCGATTTGTTTCACTCTTGTGGCCAAATCTGAAAAAGAAAAAGATTATCCACTAAAACTGATAACACAAATGCAAAGCAGCAGAGTACAGTACTTCTCCTGTCCCAATCTCCTTCCAGAGATATTTTTTTCATTATTTATTTAGTTAAGAAACAAACCTGGAAACTCCTCTAGAAGGTGAGGGAAATTGATGTTTGTGTATAGGACTGGGGCAACAGTAGCCATCTCCCCTAGAGTCTCCTCCTTCTCCCACTTGAGCGTGCTCCTCTGGGCATTGGACATCGTGTCCGTCTCGCCCTCTGGAGGAGGGACGGGCCCGGGGCCGGGGCCAGGAACAGAGCTGTGGGCACTCCACGGACCGACTACATCACCCCCCATTTGTCTAAACTTCTTGTCCCTGGAAAACAGGTTAGACATTCTCTAATGGCATATTATCATTGGAATTTAACAAATATCGATGTGTTGCAATGCTGTTCACTTTGGCAATACCAAAAGGGTATAGTATCATCACTGATTGAGAAATAAATGCAAAAAAGCACACTAACATAAGGAGAAAAATACCGCTATAGCAAACTACAATTGTGTTATATATTAAAAAAAATCAATAACAGATTCAAACATCCAGTGTTGCCTTAAAGTACTGCCAAAGCTTGTGTGGCATCAACAGACAGTGAGCCATACATCTGAAGCATCAGGTTCTTATTTCTACTCCCCATGGGTAGAGGAAGCCCAACGAACTGACAGTGAAATCCTAAGGAGCGAAGGGCAAAATTCTGCAGATGGTGAAACATCTGACATCAATAGTTCTCTATTTCCAAACATAGGAAGTTACAAACAGAATGGACCAAGTATTGAGACTGCCACTAAGTTCCCCTTTCAAAAACCAAGGTTTGAGAAGGAGTGCAGGTTAAACGGAATTATGGCGCATGGTCCTAACCGAAACTTGCTGGAACACGCCAGTAATGTTCAATAGGATCCTGCTAACGCTTAATTTCCTAGGTTTTGCCCACTCCCTACACTAGGCTCTCATTCAAAAAAACAGCTTGTGAGCCATCTTGATTCACTTGCTCTTCTCGCCCTTACCTCATATTCTCTGGGAATGGCATTCTGTGGATGGGCGAGAAGTTGCCTGGGCCACAGGGGCCTGTGCTGCTGGGAATTATGGGAGTTAGAACAAAGTGGGGGTTGGGCCCCATGACACCATTCATCATTGGCATGCGAGGAAACATCCGACCATTGCCTGCAACAAAGAGCAAACAAGGTTGGAATAGAAGTTCAGGTGTTGTTCTTTGACCCAGGAAGCAGAATTGCAAAGTTTTACATTCAATGCAAAGTTCTTGAATAGAAGTTGAGTTTTATATTAGAACTAATGTCCACGTTGGGCAACTGTCCTGTTTATCAATGATTACCCTTGTAAACCCTAGCTACAGAAAAACAACTATTTTTGTTCTCTTTCATTCTTATTTATTATCTCAAGAAACCTGTGTGACCAGTGCTTTATTGGTCCAGATAAGTCCCAAAATGATCTGGACCAGACAGCTACATAAATTGCAAACCTACATATACACTTAACACACTCCAATACATAATGGTGATGAAAAACAATTCCCCCAGAGGACTGGGCTGTTGGTTGTACCAGAGTTTGGATGGGTCATGTTTCCAGGTCCATTGGGTCCAGGATGGGCCATTTGGGGGTGAGGTAGCTGTGGAGGCTGACTGGGACTCAGAACCGCTGTAAAGAGGTCCTCCACATCCTTCCCCTCCAGCTCTGTAGGTAATTAGTAATATAGATATTAAATAGATGTGGATTCACATACATCACACCAATATCAACACGCTCAAACCTATCAACAAGTGATTTCTCAATTAACTATAACTGATCATTATTATATGTGCTTACAATACGTGCAGTATTGCAGTTCATGACAGAAAACCCCAAAATGAACTAGAAATGTTTCTAATAACTGTAGGTTAGGCCCTAAACAGTGAACAGAAATAAAATCACAAACCTGGGATTTTGTAGAGCTTACTGAGAATTGCACCTGAAAGGACAATCACAGGCAGTTTTTTTGTTTTATTCACAGTTATAGTTAGATTTTCTTTAATTCCCAAAGAAATAATAAAATTCCATGGATTAAATTAAGAAATTCATAAAAAACTAAGCTACAACACGGGGATATTCACATCAACCGTAACTGAAATCAACATGGTTTAAGTTGTAAGTGTACAAGGCCAAATAATCATTTTACAGTCACTCTCATGGTATTGCAGCATGGGATTTCAACTACAAAATCAGCACACTGCAATTGGTTTAATAGGACCATATCGAACTGGCGATCCTTAACAAAAAAGGTACATAACTTGTGATTTCTTCCAATTATATACTTGATATTCTGGACAATGAATCTCTACTCCTGTTATAGATTTGGGTATACCAGGTGGTGTGTAACTCTGGCAAGCCACCACCCAAACTGCTCTGGATAAGAGTGGCTGCTAAATGACCAAAAAGTAAATGAAGGCCTGGAGGATTCTGGCAGTACACTCCACTTCAATAAGCTCAAGGAGTGAGAAGTAGGTAGAGATCCACGTGGCTGCCTCACCATCTGAGACCATCTTGTCCAGTTCCGGGCTCAGGATGACGTCTAGAGGTTCCTCCTGCAGAGCCCGGGGCCCACGGCACACCAAGCCCTGAGAGGGCCCCGAACAGTCACCATGGATGGGGACCATGTCCAGAGCGGCTAGAGGATGACAAAAGACAACAACGGTGTTGCAGGACGTGACGACGGTCAGTACACACACACACACACACACACACACACACACACACACACACACACACACACACACACACACACACACACTTTCAGATTTGATGATAAGAACCACTTGCCTCCCTCCTCAAACCTTGATAAAAGATAACTGTCATGGGCCCAGAAAAAATGTGAACCACAGCTGACGAATAGTTTATTTTTGACTGTACGTGCTTGGAAGAAAACAGAGGAGAGTGAGCTGATCCTTCACGTCACAGCGGTTAAATAGGCTCTAGGCTCTCCATTCCCTTACAGTATACCCCCACAATTTCTCCTCCTCATCCGCTTGTAACTACGTTTTCCAAGAATAACAACAGAAAAAGGGTGTTGCGTGTTCGGTAGAGTGTGTAAATGGTGGAGGAGGAAGGAGCAGAAATAGCTACAATACTTTCATAATCCGTTCACTCCTTGCCCACATTAGAATAGTAGAGGGCTTAATCAATGAAATAATTTCTGGGAGATCGCAATGATTAATTATAACAAACATTATCAGCGGATCTGAGATAGAGTATTTTACTGTGGTGCCCTCTAAACTAGTTTACTTGGATAGTAAATCTACTTTGATTGTGAGCCTGAATTAACTTAATGTAGGGGAAGAGTTAGAATGAGACTTGGGATGATGGACATGAATAATGGCAAAAGTAAAACGTAACTAAAAGCTGCTATCTGCTTCTGGGCCTTGAAGCGTTTTTAGAAGACACATTGTTCTCAAACAATCCGCTGGACAAATATTAGGGTTGAAACTGGGAAAAAACTAAAATCACTATGCAACTTGGCAAAACTGGATACCATACACATTGTTTCTTCCTCAATGTCGACTTAAAGGAAGAATGTAAAGCTTGCAGGCTCCAGAAACGTGATTATCTTTGCTATTCAGGTAACTGCTTCCTGAAAAGACAACACTTATAGACATGAAAATGTGGAGTTCATTCGGTTCAAGCTTTGTTTCATTATATGACTAGAGACAACTCAGTCTCAAACCCGCACAAATCAAACTCAGCTAGAGGACAGTCAAAACAAAAACATGAAGAAAATATAATAACTTTATACAGAAACGTAAGTAAACCTGCTTCATCGTTTACAAAGTGGGTACACTTCATTACACTTGGATGACAAAAAGCATTTTAAGGAGATTTTTTGTTGAAATTTACTTTTTTACCTAATAGCGCTCAACAGCCTACTGATTCGTTAAAAGACATGCATTGCAGATTGGTGAGTGGTTAGTGAAGTGGCGAGAGTTTAGTCAACGACCTTACAGTGTTTCAGCGTGAGCGGAGAGAGGAGTGCAAGGCACTGGATAGAGACAGTAAGGAAGGACATGCAGACGCAGTAAGCATAGTGGAAACAGGGGCCCAGGGTGGTTCCCAGAGCAGCCTTGGGGGGGAGGAGGCGGAGGGGGGGGGGGGGGGGGGGGGGGGGGGGGGGGGGGGGGGGGGGGGGGGGGGGGGGGGGGGGGGGGGGGGGGGGGGGAGTTCTACTCCTAAGAGACCAGACGGGCCTAAGGATATCTCTTACCGAATGGAGAGGGAGAACTGTCCACCTGGAAAGGGCATAAATCAAAACCTACAGGAACCCAAAACCAGATTATGAACTGAGGTAAAGAAACACAGGTTTCACACTTTGACACTTAACTTTGCCACCCGCAGTGACAGATTGGCACTTGTCATAGTAGAGAAACAACACCAACCATCATGAAACAAGTCAGGTCAAAATCTGCCAAGTTATTACAGGTTATAATGCTGGATGTTAGCATTTAAACCAAAAATAGTACTGGTTCTCATTCAAACACTAAGTGGCAATCAGGATTAATTAAAATAGGCCACCCAGGAAGCAATTAAGGTTAATTGGACAGAACGACACATTTTTCACATGGTTGGCTCTGGGTTTCAATCAAACAGGCTTTGGGTATTTAATCAAGCAGGCAGAGCTCATACTGCTAAGGTACCACAACATCAGTTGAAACGGGGACCAATTAAACTCTCCACCGATGTTTTGTTAAAAGCTTAGAAATAAGAGAGAAAACCAAAATATAGAACTGAAACAAACCACTATGGATGCTAGAACGAATCATCAATAACATACAATTTTCCAGAATCAGTCTGCATCTTCATTTCAGAAGATTGCATTTGTTTTACTGCAGACTACTCCATGAATTTCTTCCTTCACACACACAACAAGCGTTTGAATAAAACAAATGCAATTTGAACTTGGTTGATAAGAACAACAGTCTACTCGCGGAGTGCTATGTCTGTCCAAGCATGACACCAGCATGCAGGCATCAAGACCAGCCTTTCAAGTGAACTGTTCCCACGTAACCACAAACAATGCACAGAAACAAAGAGTGGCCATAGGAGGCACTGTAAACCTCAAACACATGTGGAGAAAAATGGGAAATCATAAGAAAAGATGAGAAATGCCCCAACTGGTTTTGATTGGAGTTGACCTTGCTGGTGACAGGGAGCATGTGAACTGGTGTAGGCAGAGTAAAGTAGTGGACGCAGCAATTTTGGAATAGGACGGGGAGCGGTCTACCTGAGTCATGCCCCGGCTTCACCAGCTCATCTGACAGCATTCCCAGGAGATCAGCATCCGTGCTCAGGACTTCTGAAAGGTCTACTAAAGGATCCTCGGAATTGGCTGGAGATGTAGTAGATGTAGTAAAGGTTGGGTTTAGGGGCAATTTTTATTCTGGATGCCACAAGACGCTAACAGCACAGGGTGTTTCATTATGAAAGTGACAGTCTAAACCTTTTTTTTTTTTAACTAAACTCTGTAGTTGATATTACAAATAACGTCCTGAAACAAAAAGGTTTTTCTATTTTTGTAGTCTCCAGTGTTGCTTGTAGTCGTGTTGCTATGTAGTTCTTCGCAAAGTGTGTTGATCTAAGGTGTAAATGACTGTGGACGTGGAGGGAACTAAGAACGAGCAGACAGGGTGGAGGATGACAGGGGATGATGGATGAATCCACAGGAGCTTACCATGTTTGACAACAGAACTCTTAAGGTGATAAATAAGGGAATACTACAGTTAATTTTTGGTTAACAATGCCACCTTCTCCCTATTCCCTAAGCACTGACAGTTGACTCTGTAGTGTGAAAGAAAGCAAAAAACACATCACACCTCCGAAAGAAAATAATACACTGCTAGGAGAGTAAAACAACATGACAGGTCTTCAAGGATGTGTAATATGGACAGAGATGTGTACATACGCAGTCCTCCAGTTTTGGGCGTATTGGTAGCAGTAGTGCTGAGCAACGGATCTGACGATGGGTCCAGGAAGCTGGTGTTGACTCGGGAAGGTTTGGTTTCTGAACTGGCTCCCGGGTTCTCCTCACTGAGACCCGAAGACACTACGCCAGCCCGCCTGCATTTGTCCAGCAGCTCCTTCCCAAAGAAGGCCTCCTGTTAGCACAACACAAACATCAATTTACTATGAAAATAATATAGGAGAACCTGCTAAAAGCATTTATAACACACCTACAGCGGCTTGGGAATTTAAATGCAGAACATTATATAGACAGATGTTTGTTGACTATCCCAAAATGTGTTCAATTGCATTTGTTTTCAACCTACTCCACACATACAAATGAAATATTCCCCAGTTACAACATGTTGTTAATACGCTAAGAGGTATTGAATGTCTTCACACACCAGAGTGATTGCTTAAGGGAAGCACATATGGCAGCCATTAACGTTATCAATGTTTTTGAATAATAGTCCACTGACCTTGACCAATTGTTAAGGTAACAGGGTATATTTAAATAAGCTCAGTAAACTTGTTTGGGAAAAACGGAATAAATAGCAATATTTTAAAAAGAATTGCTGCTTTTTCAGCAAGATAAGACCACGGGAGAAAACTTACATCCTGGAAAGCCATTTTGGTGTGTCTTCTGCATTACAGGTTTGGTCTTCAGAAGACTGATGAAACTTTATACCTGGGCTTGACTGCTTTCATATTTCTTTTGATCCTGACAAACTCACCAGTCCGTGCTGGTGTTAAGTTTATCAATAACTTGATGCTACCATAGACCTTGACATTTTGAGAATGTACAACTCATAACATCACTTCAGAATGAGTATTCAATTGTTACACAGTATTTATTTCATATTGATACCGAAACGTCGGGCCTGTAAAAAATGCTATTACTTGGTAGTAATAAAGTTTAAGATCATTGACAGGCTTTATGCAAATGTTTTAATAGAAAGAAATCACAAGAACCTGTCTTTTCCTACAAGGTTAGTGACTGGTTGACAGGAATAACTAACATGTAACACTATTCCAAGCAAACATGTCTAAAATCTTAATTGGCTGATTCATAAACATTCTATGCTTCAACATTGTAATGTTTTCAAGTATGGACCAATTGTGGTTCACTGGATATCTTGTGTGTTGTTCCAGAGTTCCCCAGGGGGGACAGAGACGTCTCCACACCCTGCCCCAACTCCAGGGATGCAGCCCTCAATAAGCCCCAGAATAATCCAGACGCATACATAAACACACTGAGTGGATATCTGGATTCCTATTGTACAGTCCTGTCATTTTCCAGGGATCTAATATGACAGCAACATACACAGCTTTAGCTTAACCCAGACTCGGTCTGTCACATCAGTCTTTCTCTCTACAGGCCCAGGTACATTGGCGCTAAGAAACATAGCTAGGACAAAAAAACGTGTCAGGATGTGAAAAAATCTAATTGGTCCAGAAAAAGTAAAAGTCGGAACATACAGTGCGCCCACTGCTGATATGGCAAAAGCCGGTAAATAGTCATCAAAAACTATGCTTTGGTCAAAACTAGTGGCTGTAGGAATGACTTGAGAAATGCCCTGCACTATAAACCAACATAATGGAATGACAAGGCCAGAAACAAATAGGAACACACTCAGATATGTGAGCAAAGAACGCACAGAGAGCCTGCATCCAGAGACACGTCACGGTGCAGCTGGCTGGGCCACTCTGTGTTTAAGTAAGTCGCTAGCACTTCCAGCATGTCTAACGACTCCAAAACTATCAATGTGACTGCTCCCTGCTGTGGTAAAACATTAAAAGCTTAATGTGGTGGGTATTTAAATAATTGATTAGAGTAGTTCCTCTGCTGAGGACCTTTATGCTTAATTTTGAAGCCTGGCGTACAAGAAAGCCCAAAGTGACAGCTGGTGGGCTGAACGCATGGCTGCCCCGCGGAACGCTGAGCATGCTGGGTCATTTAAAGGCGTGGCATGGCACAGGGAGGGCAACGGCTCTCAGAGACGCCATTTAAACAGTCGGCTTCAGTTCATTTTTTCTAAAGAGTCATGGAATTAAGAATCATGACCTGCGGGGGTGGTGAGCTGGGTGGTGAAAAAAACGTTACCACGGGTGTCGATGCTGGTTAGGTGTCTCAATGTTCACCGTTCTAATGTGGTACATGAAGCGGTTAAAGAACAAATAGACTAAGGCACACCGGCTAAAACAGTTCATATTAACATCACATAGCCACACACCCCTGTGCTTGATCTGTCCATATTACCAGTTGCCCTTTCCAATTAAAAACCTTAATAAAGACTGTGTTAAGAACTTAAATTATAATTGTAGACCAGTTATGGCCTGATAGTCATAGTGTTGGGCGACAGAATCACCTGCAGGTACGATGGGAACTCTTCTTCCAGTTTGGTTTTCTTTTTCCTGTATCTTTTCTTGACTTTCTCCAGACTTCCAGGCACTGGAGGAGTCTCGTCTGCTGGCAAACTCTCTGACTCATTCCACCCTGCAACACACAGACAGTCAAAACGTGGAAGCAGCATCCAGAGAAGCTCCTTATTATCACGTCAAGGGGTTGGATTTAGTGGAGGTGGAGTTCAAGCTGGGATTGGATTTCCACTTCTGGGACTTTTGCACCATTTTCTTACCTTCGTCTTTGCACATTGAGTTCTCGGCTAACGACCCTGTCGAGTCTTTTCGTGATAGAGATCGTTTGGCTTTGCCCTGTCCGGTTCTGCTTCTCTGACGGACCATAAACCCTCCAATACCTGTCCAAAAGATAAGTAGGGAGAAGGGAGGGGGGGAGAGATAAGAGATAAGAATGTTCAGCGGAGGAATAGGATACTAGATTAATGTCGTGGGGGCCCTAATTTTGTCAGACATGAGAGGAGGGTCTGACAGTCCCATCCTGGACATTAATCTTCATTACTCAGTGACCCATGAACACAGTGCCTGAGGGAGGTGTGTGGCTGAGAGAGAAAGAGGGAGAGAGGCTGTCACTGAGTGTTGAACACAGTGAAAGAGAAAACGACTGAGTATGTGACTGGTAAAGAGAGCAAATGTAAAAGAGTGTGCATGAGAGTGTTTGGGGAACTCATCTCCTATCCACCAGACCTGAGAGAAAGTGACTGTGAGAGGGAAAGAGAAGACAAAGTGTGGCAAAGACAGCCAGACAGAAAACAAGTGAGAAATGGAGGGTGACTGACTGACAGACAAAAGGAAGCATTACAGGTGAGGCTATTTTTGGATCGCTTGATATCGGAAGAAACAATCCCCTTTGGTCTGCAAACCCAGTCAAACCATTTAATCATTCCTTAAAGAAGAACAAAGTGCCTAAACATCTGACTTAGAGTTGAACTGCCTGCCAAAGTGCACACCTGTCTCACCCAGGGAAGGGGAGGTAAAACTTCAGGTAGAGAGTGTACATCACAGGATTATGACAGACAGTCCAACAGTCAGATAGGGAATATATCCAATTTCTTAAACCCTTTTCATTCTTCCCATTTAAGTGGTCTTAAAGCATTAGATGCGAGATGTTCTATGATTTGTGCAAATTTGAATTCCGTGCCAAAGCCAGCAAGCCTGACCCTCAACGGTTCATAACATAGCAAACTTCCATCTCTCACTTGCATGCATGGGCAAATGTGTGTGGGGACGTTTCTCTGTGCTGTAGACATTCACACACAAGCGAATGCTCCCGGACACACGACACACATCCCACACACTTGTGAATTATCACATGCACTGACATGCAGCGCTGTGAGTAAGTACACCCCCTGAAAACGTGTCTATGATGCCCCCCCCCCCAATGTATTTTCATTTTAAAAGAATATAGATTAAAAGTAAACTAATTGAAGCTAAGATGTGGAACGTCTGGGCTTCCCTGAGGAGAGGTTGAGCAATGCAATTTCATTGTGTAGAAGAAATAGGTCCAGCGATTAGGAGCTGCAC
Source organism: Esox niger (assembly GCA_016801105.1). Lineage (NCBI taxonomy): Eukaryota > Metazoa > Chordata > Actinopteri > Esociformes > Esocidae > Esox > Esox niger. Next base: position 527 of record JACXGJ010007165.1, on the reverse strand, counting down.
ATCGGTCACTCGGTCATGTTGTTACCATGGTCACTAACATTCTATAGACTCTTCAGCCATACTGATGACGAGAAACTGAACGAGGGCTAGCGACTTAGAACAAGGGCTAATTAGCATTTAGTCCTAATTACATTATAGGGGCATGGAAACACAACAAACATGGTTAAAGTAGGCTAATATTTACTAGAAAACAATGTTGTCATCAACATATAATGAAATGACAGAAGGCAATGTTGGCATTAGCTAGCAAAGGCAATCACGAATAGCTAGTGATGATAATGTTGTTGACCAAAACCTCTCTGGACCTACCTCATGCCCTTTAGACAAGCTTCATCAGCTGCCAATGAGGATGCATTGAGTTGAATGCTCAGCCAGATATCAACCCCAAAACAAACAGGCAAAACACTACTGGGACAAAACGTGGTCTTCAGCTGCATTGTTAAGACCTTTGCAAATTGAATTTCAGACAATTGAACACATTGGAACGATCTGTGGACATCCTGCTTGCAAGCAAGCAAGTTTATTTA